>JAVSCE010011140.1:0-154304 GCA_032199065.1 Smutsia gigantea
AATTACACTCCCTGACTTCAAGCTCTACTACAAAGCCACAGTAATCAAGACAATTTGGTATTGGCACAAAAACAGACCCACAGACCAGTGGAACAGAATAGAAAATCCAAACATTAACCCAAACATATACAGTCAATTAATATTTGATAAAAGTGCCTTGGATATACAATGGGGAGATGACAGCCTGTTCAACAGCTGGTGCTGGAAAAACTGGACAGCTACATGTAAGAGAATGAAACTGGACTACTGTCTATCCCCATACACAAAGGTAAACTCAAGGTGGATCAAAGACTTGAATGTAAGACATGAAACCATAAAACTCTTAGAAAAAAACATAGGCAAAAATCTCTTGGACATAAACATGAGCAACTTCTTCATGAACATATCTCCCGGGCAAGGGAAACAAAAGCAAAAATGAACAAGTGGGACTATATCAAGCTGAAAAGCTTCTGTACAGCAAAGGACACCATCAGTAGAACAAAAAGACATCCTACAGTATGGGAGAATATATTCATAAAACGTATCTGATAAAGGGTTGACATCCAAAATATATAAAGAACTCATGCACCTTAACAAACAGAAAGCAAATAATCCAATTAAGAAATGGGCAGAGGACATGAATAGACACTTCTCCAAAGAAGAAATTCAGATGGCCAACAGGCACATGAAAAGATGCTCCACATCGCTAATCATCAGAGAAATGCAGATTAAAACCACAATGAGATATCACCTCACACCAGTGAGGATGGCCAACATCCAAAACACAAACAACAACAAATGTTGGCGAGGATGTGGAGAAAAGGGAACCCTCCTACACTGCTGGTGGGACTGCAAATTAGTTCAACCATTGTGGAAAGCAGTATGGAGGTTCCTCAAAAAACTCAAAATAGAAATACCATTTGACCCAGGAATTCCACTCCTAGGAATTTACCCTAAGAATGCAGCAGCCCAATTTGAAAAGGACAGATGCACCCCTATGTTTATTGCAGCACTATTTACAATAGCCAAGAAATGGAAGCAACCTAAGTGTCCATCAGTAGATGAATGGATAAAGAAGATGTGGTACATATACACAATGGAATATTATTCAGCCATAAGAAGAAAACAAATCCTACCATTTGCAACAACATGGATGGAGCTAGAGGGTATTATGCTCAGTGAAATAAGCCAAGCCGAAAAAGACAAGTATCAAATGATTTCACTCATATGTGGAGTATAAGAACAAAGAAAAAAACTGAAGGAACAAAACAGCAGCAGACTCACAGAACCCAAGAACGGACTAATAGTTACCAAAGGGAAAGGGACTGGGGAAAATGGGCGGGAAGGGAGGGATAAGAGGGAAAAAGGGGCATTACGATTAGCAAATGTAATGTTGGGGGGGCACGGGGAGGGCAGTACAGCTCAGAGAGGACAAGTAGTGATTCTGTGGCATCTCGCTGCGCTGATGGACGGTGACTGTAATGGGGTTGGTGGGGGGGACCTGATGAAGGGGTAGTTTAATAATCGTAATATTGCACATGTAATTGTAAATTAATGATAATAAAATAAATTATATTAAAAATAAAAAGAAAACATAGGCAAGAATCTCATGAACATCAATGTAAGAAATTTATTTCTGGACAAGGCTCCCCAGTCAAGGGAAATAAAAGGAAAAATAAAGAAGTGGGATTATATCAAATTTAATTTTTTTCCCCCAGGCAAGGGAAAAAAAAGGAAAAATAAAGAAGTGGGATTACATCAAACTAAAAAGCTTCTGTAGAGCAAAGGAAACCCTCAATGAAACAAAAAGCCAACCTACCATATAGAAGATATTTGCAAAGAATATATCTGATAATTGGATAATTAATATCCAAAATGTGTAGAGAACTCATATGATTCAACACCAAATGAACAGATAATCCAATTACAAAGTGGACAGACGATCTTAGTAGACATTTTTTCTAAAGAATAAATACAGATGACCAGTAGGCACATGAAAAGATGTTCCAAATTGCTTGCTAATCATCAAGGAAATTCAAATCAAAGCCACCACCAAAGATATCACCTCATACCAGGCAGAATGGCCACCATCCAAAAGACAAGAAATAACAAGTGTTGAGGAAGATGTGGAGAAAAGGGGATCCCTCCTACCCTGTTGGTGGTAATGTAAACTGGTCCAGCCACTGTGGAAAACAATATGGAGTTTCCTCAAAATAAAAATAGAAATACCATATGACCCATCAATTCCACTTTGGGAATTTACCCAAAGAAAACAAAATCATTACTTTGCAAAGATACACACACACCTATATTCATTGCAGCATTATTTACAAAATCCAAGCTATGGAAATAACCATGTGCCCACCAATAGATGAATGGATAAAGATGTGGTACATACACACAATGGAATATTATTCAGCTATAAAAAAGAAGGAAATAGCGCCATTTTTGACAACATGGATGGACCTAGAGGATATCATGCTAAGTGAAATAAGCCAGACAGAAAAACAAATACCATATGATTTCACTTATATGTGGAATCTGAAAAACAAAATAAACAAACAAAATAGGCCCATAAATATGAGGTGGTTGCCATAAGGAGGTGAATGAGGGAATGGGTGAAATAGGTGAAGAGGATATCTATTCAATAGATAATAGGCTTATTCACATTATCTGTTCTTGTGTGAGTTTCGGCAGATTGTATCTTTTAAGGTGTTGGTCTGATTCTATGTCACAAATATGTGGACATGGAGTTCTTCACAATATTCACTTGTTATTCTTTCAATGCCCATAGGGTATCTATAATGATGGTCCCCTCCTTTAATCTGCTGATATTAGCAATTATGTTCTCTTCTTTTTTCATAGTTATCCTGACTAAAGGCTTATTGAATTTTCAAAAATATTTAAAAATAAACCAGTTTTTGGTATCAATGATTTTTCTACTGATTTCCTGCTTTAAATTTCATTCATTTCTGCTCTTATTATTTATTTTCATCAGCTTACTTTGTATTTTATTTGCCCTTCTTTTTTAGTATCTGAGGGTGGAGACTTAGGTGTTTGATTTAAAATCTTTATTCTTTCCTAGTATAAGTATTCAATGCTCTGTCACACTAAGTCCTGTTTTTGCTGCATCTCACAAATTTTGACAAACTGTGTTTTCATTTAATTTAGTTCAAAATGTTTTTTCTCTTAAGACTTCTTCTTTAACCCACGTGTTATTTGCAAGTGTGTGGTTCAATCTCTAAGTCTTTTGAAATTCTTCAGCTGTCTTTTTCTTATTGAATTTTAGTCTACTTCCACTGCGGTCTGAGAGCAGTTAAGGTAGTATTTCTTTTAAATTTGTTAAGATGTGTTTTATGGCTCAGAATGCAGTCTATTCTTGCTGAATATTCCCTATGAACTTGAGAAGAATATGTGTTCTGCTGTTGTATGAATTAGTTTATCGATGTCAATTGCAAGCAGTTGACTGATGGTGGTGCTGAGTCCAGCTAAGTCCTCAGTGACTTCTCTGCCTGTGGATCTGTCCATTTTCAACGGAGGAGTGTTTAAATATCTAATTTATAAGAATGGATTAAACTATTTCTCCTTGTACTTCTATCAGTTTTTCCTCACACAGTTTGAAGCTCTGCTTTTAGCTGCACATACATTAAGGATTAACATGTCTTCCTGGAGGACTGACCCCTTTATTGGTGCATAATGTTATCCTTATCCCTCATTACTTCCCTTGTTCTGAAGTCCATCTTGTTTGAAACTAACATAGCTATTTCTGCTCACTTTAATTACTGTTAGAATGGTATATATTTCTCCATTCCTCTACTTTTAATCTACATATGTCTTTATATTTCAAGTGGGTTTCTTGTAGACAGCATGTAGTTTGGTTTCATTTTTTAATCCACTCCGGCAATCGCTCTCTTTTAATTGACACAGTCCATTAATGTTCAAGGTAAGCACTGAATAAGTGGATCAGTATCCATCATATTTGGTACTGCTTTTTATTTGTTGCTCTTATTTCTTGTTTGTATTTTAACTTTCACTTTTTCTTTTGTGATTTTAACTGAACATTTTATATGATTTTATTTTCTCTCCTTTCTTAGTTTGTCAAACTATACTTTTAAAAATCTTTCTCAGTGGTTTCCTAGAGTTTGCAATATTCCTTCACAACTCACTTATGTCCACTTTCAAATAACACTGTACCACTTCACAGGCAGCGTGAACACCTTCTAACAGAATCATCCTACTTCCCTTCTCTCCCTTGTATCATCGCTCTTTCATTTTACTTATACATATTCATGCATGAGGATAAATACATACATAAGCCTACATAATCAATATATTGTTACCATAATTTTGAACAAATTTTATTTGTTAGATCAATTAAGAAAAAGAAAAATAAGTTTTCATTTTATCTTCAATTCTTCCTTTTCCAATGCTCTTTCTTTCTGTATGTAACTTTATCTGAATTTCTGACCTGTGTAATTTTTCTTCTCTCTACAAACATCTTTTAACACTTCTTGCAAGTGAGGTCTACTGGCAACAAAACCCCTCTATTTTGTTTGTCTGAGAAAAATCTTTTATTTCTCCTACACTTTTGTATAATTTTTCAGAGTACAGAATTCTAGATTGTATTTTTTTCACTTGACACTTTAAATATTTCACCTCACTGTACCTGTTTGCTTGGTTTCAGAGGAGAAATGAGATGTCTTCCCTCTGGCTTATTTTAGGATTTTATTTTTATATTTGATTTTCTGTAGTTTTAAAATAACATGGATTTGTGTAGTTTTTTTTCACTTTTATCCAAAGAACACCTGGATGACAGGACATCAGGATGCCTTGTTAGATGCTATACCGAACACACAATGCATGAGATAAATAATTAACAAACCAGACTTCAGTAAAATTCAAAACTTCTCTTCTGTGAATGAATGAGAAGACAAATCACGGACCAGGAGAAAATGCAAAGGACACACCTGATAAAGGATTATCACTCAAAATATGCAAAGAACTCTTAAAATGCAGCAATAAGAAAACAAACTAATTAAAAAATGAGCCAAAGACCTGAACCACCTCATCAAAGAAGATATACAGATGTCACATAGCATATGAAAACAACTACATTCTATGTCATCAGTGAAACACAAATTAAAACAATAATGAGATACCACTACACGTCTATCAGAATGACCAAAATGCACAACACTGACCAAATCACATGCTGGAGAGGATTTGGGGCAGCAGCTCTCAGTCCCTGCTGGTGAGAATGTGGACGGTGCAGCCACTGTGGGGACAATTTGTCAGATTCTTAGAAAATTAAACATTCTCTTATTGCACAATTCAGTAATTGCACTCATTGGTATTTACTCAAAAGAGTTACAAGCTTATGTTCATACAAAACTACATATGGGTGTTTATAGCAGCTTTATTCATAATTGTTAAAACCTGGAAGCAACTAAGAGGCCCTTCAGTAAATGAGTGAATATATTGCACACAAATAAATAGATGAATGGATGGACTGTGGTTCATCCAGAGCATGGAATATTGCTCAGCCCTAAAAGAAAATGAGCTATAAATCTATTAAAAGACAAGGAGTAAATTTAAGTGCATATGACTAACTAAAAGGACTCAGTACAAAAAGGCTACTTACTTATAATTTCAACCATGTGACATTCTGGAAAAGGCAAACTATAGAGGCAAAATGATCAGTGACATGACCTTGGGATGCCTGAACAGGCAGAGCACAGAGGATTTCAGGGTAGTAAATTAAATCGTACTCTGTACGATTTAATAATTACGTATATATGTCAGATATTTGTCCAAGCCCATAGAATGAACCATAATGGGCTTTGGGTGTTTATTATGTGTTAATATAAGCTCCTCCTCAGGAAAAATGTACCACTCTGGTGAATGATAATGGTGGAGGTTATGCTTGTGGAGAGGCAGGGGGTATATGGGAACTCTATACCTTTCTCTCAATTTTGTTGTGAACCTAAAGCTGCTCTAAAAAATAAAATATTTAAAAACAAAAATGCAAAACAACCAAAAAATTATCTTTTCCTTTGCTCTTGTATTTCAGTTACATGTAAATTACACCTTTTTAGTTGTCCCACACTTCTTGGTTACTCTCGGTTTTAAACATTTTTTATATTTATTTTCCATTTTGCAGGTTCTCTGAGATATCCTCATGCTCAGGAGTTCTTCCTCAGACACCTGAGGTGCACTAACGAACCCATCGAAGGCATTCTTCATTCTATTACACTGTTTTGATCTTCATTGGTTTTTTTTTTTTAGATTTTCCATCTCTCTGCTTACCTCGCCCATCTGTTCTTAATGCTCTGATTTATCCATTCGATCCCTTAGCATATTAATTATAGTTGTTTAAATTCCAGGTCTGATCATTCCAATTTTCCTGCCATATCTGAGTCTGGTTCTGATGCATTTTCGGACTCTTCAAACTCTGATTTTTGCCTTTAGTATGTCTTTTAATTTTTTTCTTGAAAACTGAGCATACTGTATTGGGTAAAGGGAACCAGTGTAAATAATCCTGTAGTAACTTGTTGATAAGGTGACAGGAAGGGGGAAGCACCGCAGATTCCTATGACTAGACCGAAATCTCTCAGAGAGCCAGTGTCTCTGGACCAGGACTCCACGGGGACTTCCCAGGCACCTCCCCGCCCCCACGTGTGGGCCAGGCCAGCCGGTGTGGGCTGGAGCTGAAGAACGCCCTTCTGCTGCTGGAGTTGGGTGGCGCCCATGCCCCAGTCCAGGTGCCTCTGATAAAAGCCCAGCAGGTGAGGCTCTGGCCAGCTAGGCCACCCGAGGGCAGGCCCGGCTAGGGACACACAGTCCGGAGTATTTCCGTGGTTCATTTTCTTCTGCACTTGATGGAAGCATGAGATTTTCCTCTGACATTTTCTGTCATAACCTGGTAAACTCTCGCAGGTAAAACTCACAGAAGCGTAGGCCCAAGCGCTGTAACCCTCCGCGCCACCGCAGACCTGCCGCATGAAACCCCCAGGTCTCCCCGCCCCCATCGCTCCTGCCGAGGTCCGGGGGGCTGGGCTTCTGCTCCCTGAAGTCGTGGTTTCCTGTGTCCACTTGTTGGTCTCTCCACTTCTGGGGGCAGTGGTTTGCCCTGTGGCCGCACTTCTCTTGGTTGTCTAAAAAGGGTTGTTGACTTTTCAGCTTATCTTTTTACTTATTGTTAGGGTGAATGCTGGCTTCTAGGAGCTTCTTACAGCAGGCCCTGAGCCAGGCTGCTGTCTTGAGAAAAGACTAACTGATAAGCAGCAGATTCGTCCAGCCTTTGGCCTTATTATCTTCCTCTTCTCCATATCCTTTTGTTCTTTCTTCAAGAAATTCTTCTTTTCATTATCTCAAAAAATATCCTTGGGATAAAGAGGAGGCAGAGACTTCTTTATAAATGCACCAGGCTCTAGGAAGGACCTAGAAAAGAGGCACATAAATCTACAGGCTCATTTCCCCAAGAGAGGAGATGAGAATCACTTCAAAAATAAGGCTGAGTAGCTCCCTGAATAACTGAGCTTTCAGGGAACATATAAAAGATACAAAGAAGCCAAAAGTCAAGCAAAAAGACATTTCAATATAATTTGTTAGTTCTTACAGATACATTTTGTTTGATCCATAATCTAGAAAAAAGGTAGAAGTCAGTCCTAGATAATCCTGAAGCCCTCATCCCACTCTGCAGTCTTATAATTATGTGATTATAAACACACTGGAATTTTCATTACTTCTTAGCAATGAAGTCATTACATTTAGTTCTGAAAAGTAATGTCATTATTACAAGTAGAGTGGCCATAACAAAAGAAAAACTATCATTGCTATTTCTCTTTGTAAAAAATTACAGATAGGGTGAGGAAAGAATAAGAGACTAACTTTTAAGAAGGCTTAATAGTGATCTACCCTGCTATACTTCTGGAGGAGAGGGTTCCCAGCCCGAGACACATTCCCTATGAATTTGGTGAGACTAGCAAGGGCAAGAAGTTGGGGGGCATATAAGGGGTACCACGTTTCTTACTGCCGTGGTCACAGACAGCTTGGTGTACACACCTGGCTCAAATGCTCTCCCCAGGCCGGCTGCAGGGTCTCCTGCCCACCACTGGTTGATCTTCTAGGAGCCCTGCTCACCCAGCCTGCCCACACTCCCTGCTCCCATGCTGGGCTTAATTCTCCAGGAGTCCCAGGGCTCTGCGGTTCTCTCCCAGCTCTTCTGGCTGCATGTTCCTTCCCCGCTCCTCGCACCAGGCTGGAACTCTGTGGGCGGGTCCTGGTGACTGGTGTTTGACCGATTACACACCAGGAGCTGAGAAGAGAACGGGTGTTTCCTCTCCACCCCTCCTCTGAGCAGGTACTCCTGTGACTGACCAGCTGCTCCGTTCCCAATAAACATCCCATAGATGTGCAAACAGGCTCTTATATGGTGCTATTAAGATCAGGCAGGAATCCTGGTCAGAAATATACATTTTCCCCATACCTGCTAATTTAAAATTAGGAGTTTTTGAATAATTTTGAATAAGGCATTTTAAAAGAAAATACTCTTGTTTTAATTAATGATGAAGTTAAAGATGATTCCATTTTTCATAATGAAATGCTTAAAATCATAGGACAATGCCATTCAATATGTTTGTTTTGATTATTTTGAATTCAAAAACTACTAATTGAAAACTGAGGGAAAATTGTAACTTTAGTTCCTACTTGAATCTAATTTTGTTTGTTTTATATATTTAAGTAGAGAATTCTTAATGTTTAAGCTAAGCAATTGTATGTGGGAAGTAAACATTCACTGTGAAGATGGAGAGAACAAAACCACTGGTATTATTTAGTTAACTGATTTTTAGAGCAGTTTGGGTTTGCAGCAAAGAAGAAGATACAGAAAGAGAAATTTCCTATATGCACCCACCTGCCCTCCCCCAAACACACACTCATTGTCTCCCCATTATGAACAGTCCCACCAGTGTGGTACCTTTGTTACAGCTAACCCACACTGATATGGTAATCACCCAAAGTCCATAGTTCACATTACAGTTCATTCTTGGTGTTGTAAATTCTGTGGGTTTGAATAAATGTATAAAGACGTTTATTCCTCATCACTATACTATCCTAGAGAGTGCTTTCACTATCCTGCCCTAAAGAGCCTCTCTTCTCCCCTTCTTCATATGTGCCCCACTCCAAGACCCAGAGAACCACTTGTCTTTTTCCTGTCCCTATAGTCCTGCCTTTTCTAGAAGGTCATACAGTAGGAATCACACTGCATGTAGTCTTTTCAGAGTGGCTTTTTTCACTTAGTAATATGCATTTAAGTTTCCTCCATGTCTTTCATGGCTCAGTAGCTTGTTTTCTTTTAGTGCTGAATAATATTCCATTTTTGGATCTACCATAGCTTATTTGTCCATTCATCCACTGAAATACATTTGATTGCTACCATAAACACCCATGTTTAGGTTTTTGTGGGAACCTAAGTTTCCAGCTCTTTGATTAAATACCAAGGATTCTGACTGCTAGACTGTATGGTATGAGTATGTTTAACTTTGTAGGAAACTATGTCAATTGTCTGTCAAAGCACTTGTACCATTCTGTACTCTCTCTAACAATGAATGAGAGTTCCTGTCACTCCACATTCTCACCAACACTTGGTGTTGACACTAGTATGGATTTTGGTCATTCTAACAGGTGTGTAGTGAAATTGAGTTAATTTTCATTTCCCTGATGACACAGGACACTTTTTCATATGCTTATTTATCATCATTTATCTTCTTTGGTGAGGTGTCTGTTAAGTCTTTGGCACACTTTAAAATTAAGTTGTCTGCTTATTGAGTTTTAAGAGTTTTTGGATATTCTAGATGACAATCTTTTATCAAATGTGTCTTATGTAAACATTTTCTTCCAGTGTGTGCTTGTCTTTTCTCTTGAAATGGTATTTACAGAGCAGACATTTTAAATTTTAATGAAGTTCATCTTATCAATAATTTCTTTCATGAATTATGACTCTGTTGTTGTACTTAAAAAGCCATCATCACATCCAAGGTTATCCAGGATTTCTCCTATGTGATTTTCTGGGTATTTTATAATTGTATAGTTTTGGATTTTACATTTAGGTCTTTGATCCATTTTGAGGTGATTTTTGTGAAGGATCTAAGGCCTGTGTATAGACTCCCTTTTTTTAATGTAAATGTTTAGTTGTTCCAGGACGATTTGTTGGAAAATAATACCTTTTCACCATTTTATCAGTCCTTGGTCTTCTGTGAAAGTTTGGTTGACTTGTTTATGTGGGTCTGTTTCTGGGCCCTCTATTCTGTCCTACTGATCATTGGTCTATTCTTTTATCAGTACCACACCATTTTAATTACTGTAGCTTTATAGTAAGTATTGAAATCAGGTGGTGTCAGTCCTCATTTTGTTCTTCTTCAATATTGTCTTGGCTATTCTGGATATTTTGCCTGGTATTTAGTTTTTAAAAGTACTTACTTACATAAATTTCTGAATTATTGCTTTTAACTTTCAAAGAAAGTAGGACATCAAAATTTTTGTGAATTTTTAACAGCTTTTATCAATCAACTTAATGTAGTTAATATAAATTCATGGAAATACATGTAAAATTATTATTTTTATCATAGTCTTAGAAATTTATGAAAAAATGAACCTTGCTTATTTTCCTTACTCACTTTTAATCATTAATTTTGACTTGTTTCTTTTTTATAATATACAAGATGTAGATAATCCCGTATAGAGTTTGAATAAACCCTTCATGATAGCTTCCTCCAAATTTCTATTCATTTTGAATGTATACTTTATAGTCAAATTGAAAGCCCAGTGAGTTTCTTTGAAGAATAATTCTGATATATTTACTACAAAGAAAAGATATACATATACATGTGTGTGTGTGTGTGTGTGTGTGTGTGAAGTATTAAGAATAATGACTGAGCTTTGTTTCTAATAATACAATTATATTACAACTAAGAGTTCCAAAAGCCAACAGATCCTACTTCTTTCTGCCCACCTCCCCCAACCCCAATAAATGAAAAGGATGCTATGGGCCATAATTTATAATACATTATCAAATATTAGACTTTAGCATACAAAACATTATGAAGAAATAGCAGGTAATTACTTGACCAGCTGGGATGACCTGAGGTGATTGATAATTTTTAATACTGTACAATTCTGGCATCTGGAGACAATGACAATGTGCTGAAAATCTAAATCATGTGGCTCTACCTAGACTCTTAACTTTGTATTTCCTGTACCACTCCACTGAGGATATTTTTGTCTATTTCAGATATGGTAACTCAAAGTAGCAATGTGCAACCATGTCATTCACCTTTCTGGAATAGTTGCTTGGAATTGTATTCTCCAAACAATCTTGGTTGAAGCATCTTGGGTCCCAGTTGTTCGGCACGAGTGATGCTCCATGACATGGATGCACTGCATGCTGTATGAGTTCCTATTGTAGAGATTCATAAACGTATCTGAAAAATTTTGCTTCTGCTGATGAATCTAGTTTTTCACAAACCTGAAATGCTTTTGTGAACATATCTCTGATATCTTCTCCACATTTCTTAAAATAAAAAGGTCATTTCTAATTTCAAGCAAAATTCATGCAACAGGTAGACTGGAATATGTCATTGTTCTTCATTTGTAAACCTCTTGAAGAATTGTTTAGGTGATCTTTTGAAAATTCCAATATTTGGGCCCTTATGAAGATACTGCATATTGATTGATGATTTAAAATGATTATTCCTTTTGGAGGATTTTTCATTGAATTTTATTTTTTTATAATACAGAACTTAGAAAGTCTATTTCATTCTCATTCTTGAAATTGACTAGTCATGTATTAAACTTGGAAGATCATCCTTTAAAAAACCCTTTAAAAGACTTCAAATATCTCCCATCTTTTCCAAGCAATTAAATATTACTTTAAATACTATAATCGCCAGAAAGATCTAATTCTGGGGACTCTGGGTATGATATAATTTTGTAATTCAATTTTATGTACAGAATAAAGATACTTATTGAATCCCCCCCCGTGTGTGTGTGTGTGTGTGCACAAAGCCACACCCTAATTAGATGTCAACTGATCTTGTATAATCTATACTCCATGTCCTTTGTTCAAATATAGAGCCTGAGCAATCTTTGTGATATCTGAAATCCATGTAGATTTTATGAGGTTGTCTCTTTTGTATGCTGCCTATTTCATTAACGTTGTTTGCTTTCCTAATGTGGAAAACATCTTTATTAGACATGCTTCTGTGGTTTCTGAGTTTCATAATGATGTGATCTTATATCCTAGGGCATTTCCCAGAACTAACTAAATTGTTAAATGTGTTTCATTTAAAAGGAACCATTTGATGATTTCCTAAGAGACTAACTACATATAAGTGGTAATCTCTTTAATATGTGTACACATAATATCATGGGTACTAAAACTAAAAAAAGTCATGATCACCCACAGCATGTCCTAAAATGCATGTGATACATGAAGTGATTTTATCTAGCACATAAATTAATCCCTTTAATTTTAATAATTATGTATTTATTTAAATAGTTGCCTTTTAATTTTATGTGTATATGGAAAATATAACTTGCAGAGCAGACTAATCATTAAACTGATCCTAATATTTAAAACAAATAAAAAATGTGGTTTAAAATTGATTTAAATAGGGCAATCATGAAGTAACCTAGTGGTTCCCATTCAAATTGCACATAAAAAAAAATCTGAGAAGAGCAGTATGCAAATACTTGAAACCCAAACACCACTGAACTAAATAAAGAGGGTTTTGGAAGATAAAACTAACATTCTGATGCATATAACATTGCCCTCACCAGGTTACTGATAAGCTTTCAAATGTTTTGTCTTAAATAAAGCCAACTTAAAGGTAAACGCTACTGATTGTATTCTATTGTTTAGAAAATCAAAACCATCAGGATGGGGTTTTATACATAAACATATAAATTATAAATATATATTACACATACATAAATTTTCTCGAGGAATATATGTTAAGCATTAGTGCCAGGATGAAAACTTTTATACAGATTACAAATGTTCTAATTTCATCATTTTAATGAGATCTCATTTTCTTCACCAAATTGATGTTATTTTAGAAGACCTGGTTTTAACAACTTCATATAACACATGAATGACATTTTCTTTCCATGTTACCATAGTTACCAAAAATAAAGAAAATGAGCTTACTGAGCATGAGTAAGAGGATTTGCTAACAGAAAGATTATTAAAATCTAGCTTTTCTGTATTTATTTATTTATTTTATTTTCTACATTTTTATTTTATTTTGTTTTCATAGTATAGTTAATTAGAAGGGAACAGGATTGAATTAAAATAGAGTTTGTTGTTTGCAGTAAGGGCTCCGTGAAGACATATGATCAAACATACCTGCAAGTGTCTGCAATGGAAGAGACAAAATGTAATCAAGGAGTCACTCAAAGACTTGCTAAGACCAACACAGATACGAAGTTGAAAGTTGTAAATAAGAGACACCCTTGCAGCTATACTAGTGAATCTTCCAAAGGACACTGAGAAAGGCCTGCGTGGTATCACATTTGTTTGTTGCAATTAGAGTAACACCTTCACGTGCAACTTAAGTGTGAGAAAGTAAACACCATTTTGAATGGACAGGCCAGCGGTTGAGGACTCTACTTCAGAAGAAAAACTGCAGTAGAGGGAGTGTTATGAGACAATGTCAGTAAGTGCATTGACAGTGTTTTGCATACAAAGGATGCCCTACAGTCCTGTTCCTGTGTTTGTGAGCGCCATGGACACTGTTAGCTTGGACAAAGTTGGCTTTCTCTTCCACTTTTATGAACCAGAATAAGTAGGCAAAGTGTTCATCAATTTCCCACATTATCTGTTCTGCCCATGACAATAAATTTCATGGGAGGAAATATTAAAGATAAAAGCAAAGCACAGATTCTGAGGATTAAAGATGGCAGTGTGAGAGGTGAGAGAGAAGCTTCTGCCAAAAACCGCATATAATATGAAAATATAACTAATACAACTACTCTTGAAAGAGTAGCATAGCAGCCAGGAACCAGGGAACAGCTCTTCCTCCCCCAAGGCACCAATACCACACCCCTACAATCCCTGACATTGCTTCAGGGGCTGAGCAGCTCCAGACAGTGGAGATTCTGGGCACTAGAGGGCGCCATACACAAATATGAAATGCCAAAGGAACCTGGTCCGGAGTAAAATTATGAATACAACTCCTGAGAAAGATTTAAATGATATGGACTTCATGAATCTCCCTGAAAGGGAGTTCAAAATAAAAATCATTAACATGCACATGGAGGTACAGAAAGATATTCAAGAACTCAGTAAAGAATTCCAGTCGGAGATCCAATCATTGAAGAGCACAATGGACAGTATTAAAAGCAGAGTGGATACGGTAGAGGAGACGATAAATGAAATAGTAACTAGAGAAGAGTAATACAAATAAGCTGAGGCACAGAGAGAAAAAAGGATCTCTAACAATAAAAGAATATTGAAAGAAGTCTGTGACCAATCCAAACGGAACAATATTCGCATTATAGGGGTACCAGAAGAAGAAGAGAGAGAAAAAGGGAAAGTGTCTTTGAGGAGGAGATTTCTGGAAACTTCCCCAGTCTGCGGAAGGAGATAGTCTCTCAGGCCATGGAGTTGTGCAGATCTCCCAACACAAGAGACCCAAGGAAGATAACAGCAAGACATATAGTATTAAAATGGCTAAAATCAAGGATAAGGAGAGACTATTAAAAGCAGCCAGAGAAAGAAGTAAGATCACATACAAAGGAAAAACCATCAGGCTATCATCAGACTTCTCAGCAGAAACATTACAGGCCAGAGGGAGTGGCATGATATATTTAATGCAATGAAGCAGAAGGGCCTTGAACCAAGATTACCTTATCGGCAAGATTAACATTTAAATTTGAAGGAGGGATTAAACAATTCACAGATAAGCAAAAGCTGAGAGAATTTACCTTCCACAAACCAACTCTACAGTGTATTATGGAGGGACTGCTATAGATGGAAGAGTTCCTATGGTTTAATAGCTGTCACCACAGGTAATAAAACCACAGTAAAGAAAATAGAACAGCTAATTACTAAGAAAAGGCAAAATTAAATTAACTATCTCCAAAGTCAATCAAGGGATAGACAAACAGTACAGAATATGATACCTAATATACAAAGAATGGAGGAGGAAGAAAAAGGAGGAGGAACACAAAACAAAACAAAACAAGAACCTTTACATTTTTTGTAATAGCATATTAAGTGAGTTGTTAGACTCTTAAATAGTAGGGCAGTTAACCTTGAACCTTTGTTAACCACGAATCTGAAGCCTGCAATGCCAGTAAGTACATACCTATCCATAATTACCCTAAATGTAAGTGGACTGAATGCACCAGTCAAAAGACATGGAGTCACTGAATGGATAAAAAAACAAGCCCCATCTATATGCTGCCTTCAAGAGACTCACTTTAAACCCAAAGACATACACAGACTAAAAGTGAAGGGGTAGAGAAAGACATTTCATGCAACTAAGGGAGAAAAAAGCAGGAGTTGCAGTACTTATATCAGAGAAAATAGACGTCAAAACAAAGAAAGTCACAAGAGACAAAGAAGGACATTACATAATGATAAAAGGGTCAATCCAACAAGAAGATATAACCATTGTAAATATCTATGCACCCAACACAGGAGTTCCTACATATGTGAAACAAATACTAACAGAATTAAAGAGGGAAATAATAGAATGCAATGCATTCATTCTAGGAGATTTTAACACACCACTCACTCTATAGGACAAATCAACCAGACAGAAAATAAGTAAGGAGACAGAGGCACTGAACAACACATTAGAACAGATGGACCTAACAGACTTCTAAAGAACTCTACAACCAAAAGCAGCAGAATACACATTGTTCCCAAGTGCACATGGAACATTTTCAAGAATAGATCCTATACTATGCCACAAAAAGATCCTTGGTCAATTCAAAAAGATTGAAATTGTACCAACCAGCTTCTCAGACCACAAACGAATGAAACTAGAAATGAATTATGCAAAGAAAATGAAAAATCCCTCAAACACATGGAGGCTTAATAACATGCTCCTAAATAATCAATGGATCAATGACCAAATAAAAACACAGATCAAGCACTATATGGAGACAAATGACAACAATAATTCAACACCGTAAAATCTGGGATGCAGTGAAGGCCGTTCTAAGAGGAAAGTATATTGCAATACAGGCCTACCTCAGGAAAGAAGAACATTCCCATAACAGCAGTCTGAAATCACAATTAACAAAACTAGAAAAAGAAGAACAAATGAGACCGAAAGTTAGTAGAAGTAGGGACATAATAAAGATTAGAGCATAAACAAATAAAATCGAGAAAAATAAAACAAAGATAAAGATCAATGAAAGCAAGAGCTGGTTCTTTGAGAAAATAAACAACATACTTAAACCCCTAGACATACTTATAAAGAGAAAAAGAGAGTCTACTCACATAAACAGAATCAGAAATGAGAAAGGAAAAATTACTATGGACAGCACAGATATACAAAGTATTAGAGAAAACTATGAAAAACTTTATGCGAACGAACTGGATAACCTAGAAGAAATGGACAACTTTCTAGAAAAATACAACTTTCCAAGGCTGACCAAGAAAAAAACAGAAAATCTCAACAGACCAATTACCAGCAACGAAATTGAACTGGTAATCAAAAACGTACTTAGGTACAAAATGCCTGGACCAGATGGCTTCACCGCTGAATTTCATCAAACATTTAGTGAAGACATAATACACATCGTCCTTAAAGTTTTCCAAGGAGTAGAAGAAGAGGGAATACTTCCAAACTCATTCTATCAGGCCAGCATCACTCTAATACCAAAACCAGGCAAAGACACCCCCAAAAAAGAAAACTACAGACCAATATCGCTGATGAACATAGACGCAAAAACACTCAACAAAATATTACCAAACCGAATTCAGAAGTACATCAAAAGGATCATTCATCATGATCAAGTAGGATTTATTCCAGGGATGCAAGATGGTTCAACATTCGAAAATCCTTCAACATCATTCACCACATCAACAAAACGAAGGACAAAAATGACATGATCATCTCCATAGATGCTGAAAAAGCATTTGACAAAATTCAACATCCATTCATGATAAAAACTCTCAACAAAATGGGTATAGAGGGCAAGTACCTCAACATAATAAAGGCTATATATGATAAACCCAAAGCCAACATTATACTTAACAGCGAGATGCTGAAAGCTTTTCCTTTAAGATCGGGAACAAGACAAGTATGCCCACTGTCCCCACGTCTATTCAACATAGTCCTGGAGGTCCTAGCCTCGGCAATCGGACAACACAAAAAAATAAAAGACATCCAGAGTGACAGCGAAGACGTTAAACTGTCCCTGTTTGCAGATGACATGATATTGTACATAAAAAACCCTAAAGAATCTACTCCAAAACTACTAGATCTTATATCTGAATTCAGCAAAGTTGTGGGATACAAAATTAATGTGCAGAAATCTATGGCATTTCTGTACACTAACAATGACCTAGCAGAGAGAGAAATCAGGAAAACAATTCCATTCAAATTTGCATCAAAAAGAATAAAATACTTAGGAGTGAACCTAACCAAGGAAGTGAAAGACCTATACTCTGAAAATTACAAGACACTCATGAGAGAAATTAAAGAAGATAGCAATAAATGGAAACACATCCCATGCTCATGCATAGGAAGAATTAATATTGTGAAAGTGGCCATCCTGCCTAAAGAAATCTACAGATTCAATGCAATTTCTATCAAAATACCAACAGCATTTTTCAACAAACTAGAGAAAATCATTTTAAAATTCCTATGGAACCACAAAAGACCCCGAATAGCCAAAGCAATCCTGAGAAGGAAGAATAAAACTGAGGGGATTATGCTCCCTAACTTCAAGCTCTACTACAAAGCCACAGTAATCAAGACAGTTTGATACTGGCACAAGAACAGACCCATAGATCAATGGAATAGACTAGAGAGTCCTGATATAAACCCACCATATATGGTCAATTATGTATGATAAAGGAGCCATGGACATTCAATGGAGAAATGACAGCCTCTTCAACTGCTGGTGTTGGCAAAACTGGAAAGTTACATGGAAGAGAATAAAACTGGATTATTGTTTAACCCCATACACAAAAAAAACTCGAAATGGATCAAGGACCTGAATGTAAGTCATGAAACCATAAAACGCTTAGAAGACAACATAGGCAAACGTCTCCTGAATATAAGCATGAACGACTTCTTCCTGAACACATCTCCTCGAGCAAGGGAAGCAAAAGCAAAAATGAACTCATGGGACTACATCAAACTAAAAAGTTTCTGTACTGCAAAGGACACCATCAACAGGACAAAAAGGCATCCAACAGTATAGGAGAATATATTTGTAAATGACATATCTGACAAGGCGTTAACACCCAAAATATATAAAGACCTTACATGCTTCTACACCCGAAAAGCAAATAACCTGATTAAAAAATGAGCAGAGGATATGAAGAGACAGTTCTCCAAAGAATAAATTCAGATGTCCAACAGAGACATGAAAAGATGCTCCACATCACTAATCATCAGGGAAATTCAAATTAAAACCACAATTAAATATCACCTCATACCAGTAAGGATGGCCACCATCCAAAAGACTAAGAACAACAAATGCTGGCGAGGAGTGGAGAAAGGGGAACCCTCCTACACTGCTGGTGGGAATGTAAGCTAGTTCAACCATTGTGGAAAGCAATATGGAGGTTCCTCAAAAAACTAAAAATACAAATACCATTTGACCCAGGAATCCCACTCATTGGAATTTACCCAAAGAATACATCTTCACAGATTCAAAAAGACATATTCACCCCTATGTTTATTGCAGCACTTTTTACAATAGCCACGATATGGAAGCAACCTAAGTGTCCATCAGTAGATGAATGGATAAAGAAGAGGTGGTACATATACACAGTGGAATACTATTCAGCCATAAGGTGGAAAAAAATCCTGCCATTTGCAACAACATGGATGGAGCTGGAGGATATTATTCTCAGTGAAAGAAGCCAGGTGGAGAAAGACAAGTGCCAAATGATTTCCCTCATTTGTGGAGTATAACAACAAAGCAAAACTGAAGGAACAAAATAGTAGCAGACTCAGAGACTCCAAGAAGGAACTAGTGGTTACCAAAGGGGAGGGGTGTGGGACGGTGTGTGGGGAGGGTGGGAGAAGGGAATTGTGGGGTATTATATTTAGTACACATGGTGTGGGGAGGTCACAGGAAAAACAGTGTAGCACAGAGAAGGCAAACAGTGAATCTGTGGCATCTTACTACACTGATGGACAGTGACTGAATTGGGTATGAGTGGGGTCTTGATAATATGGGTAAATGTAGAAACCACATTGTTTTTTTCATGTGAAACCTTCATAAGAGTGTATATCAATTATACCTCAAAAAAAAAAAAGCAAAGCACAGTTTCTGGGTACTTTAATTACAGATTTAACCACTTATGATTTAATCTCAAAATATAGTAGTATAAATGCTCCCCTTGTCCTCGAAGCTGTGAAATACAGTCCAGCTTTCCCAGGGGCAGCAGTAGGTAGGAGAATGATGAGGTCAAGAGAAGCGTACTTCAACATATAACAACATAAAAAACAATCCTTAGAGTAATTATGCACTTTTCTTCTCTACCTCTTTTGTTCTGTTTGCTACTTTATGTTATAAAAAAAACTGTTCAGTTGTTAAACAGTGTAGCTATATTATAAAGGCCTTGAAAGATGTCATACTAGGAAAATGCAATGGTTAGTGAAGGTGTGTAATTTTTGAAGGCAAAAAACAGCACTCTTAATCATTTTTCTGGTACAACAGACATGAAATGAAAGTATCCACTGTAAATTGAAACAGTCACTGTGCCTGGCCAGTGCAGTTCTACAGTGCACATTTTAAGTCTGAAGGCCTTTCCTATTATATTTGATCACATCTTTAAAACCATTAACCCAAGCAATGAAATCTTCTGTTTTAGCATATTATACTTCCCTTCTGATCAATTTATAGTATAAAAAAATTACAGAAGAACTGTTTCTTCTGTATGTATTCTAAATATATGCTATATTCTCTTATCTCTGCCTCCATACATGGTATTTCCATTGCTTAGAATATTTATTAGGACTCTCAAATCTCTAAATTTTAAATAATCTAAAATTCCTGCCTTAAAAAGAACGTTCTTCTGAGACAAACAGAAGTAAAATCAGGTGTTTTGCATGTCTCCCCATCCTCCCTTGCATTTCCCTTGGCAAGACACACAGAGCTAATTCATCGCCTGCTTTTGATGCACACTTTGGTTGCTTCCATATTGGCTATTGTAAATAACATGGCAATAAACATAGGGGTGCATATATCTTTTCAATTGAGGGATTTTGTTTTCTTAGGGTAAATTCCTAAGAGTGGAATTACTTGGTCAAATGGTATTTCTATTTTTAATTTTTTGAGGAATCACCATCCTGCTTTCCACAGTGGCTGCATGAGTTGACATTCCCACAAATGGTGTAGGAGGGTTCCCTTTTCTCCACAGCATTGTTGTTTTATGTCTTTCGGATGGCGGCCATCCTAACTGGTGTGAGGTGATATCTTTGTGGTTTTGATTTTCATTTCCCTAATCATTAGCGATGTGGAGCATCTTTTCATGTGCCTATTGGCCATCTGTATTCTTCTTTGGAGAAATGTCTGTTCAGGTCCTTCACCCATACTTAAATCAGGTTATTATTATTATTTTTGTTTTGGTGTTGAGTTGTCTGAGTTCTTTGTATATTTTGGGTGTTAACCCCTTATCAGATAAATCATTTATGAATATATTCTACCATACTGTAGGTTGTCTTTTTATTCTGTTGATGGTGTCCTTTGCTGTACAGAATCATTTTAGTTTGATGTAGTTGCACTTGTTCGTTTTAAATTTTGTTTCCCTTACCTGGGGGAATGTGTACAGGAAAAAATTGCTCATACTTATGTTCAAGAGATTTTTGCCTATGTTTTATTCTAAGAGTTTTATGGTTTCATGTCTTACATTTAGGTCTTTAATTCATTTTGAGTTTACTTTTGTGAATGGTGTAAGACTGTGATCTAATTTCATTCTCTTACATGTAGCTGTCCATTTATCCCAACCCCAGTTATTGGAGAGACAGTCCTTTCCCCAGTGTGTATTCATGGTTCCTTTATGTTATATTAATTCACCATATATGCATGAGTTTATTTATTCACTCTCTATTCTGTTCCACTGCTCTACAGGTCACTTCTTGTGCCAGTACCATACTGTTGTGATTTCTGTAGCTGTGTAGTATAACTTTAAGTCACAGAGTGTAATACCCCCACTTTCACTCTTTTTTTTCAGAATTGTTTTGGCTATTTGGGGTTTTCTGTGGTTCCATATGATATTAAGGATTATTTGCTCTAGTTTATTGAAAAAAATATTGTTTTAATTGTGATAGGATTTGTATTGAATCTGTAAACTGCTTTGGGCAGGATGGCCATTTTGACAATATTAATTCTTCCTATCCATGAGTATGGGATAACTTTCCACTTATTTGTGTCTTCTTTAATTTCTCTCATGAGTGTCCCCTAGTTTTCATAGTACAGGTCTTTCATCTCCTTGGTTAGATTTATTCCTGGGTATTTTTTAAAATTTTGATTCAGTTGTTAATGGAATTATTTTCCTGATTTCTCTTTCTGCTAGTTCTTGGTTAGTATACAGGAATGCAATATATTTCTGTGTATTAATTTTGTATCCCGCAACTTTGCTGAATCGAATTCTTAGTTCTACTAATTTTTTGGTGCAGTCTTTAGGGTTTTCTATAATATAGTGTCATCTGTAAATAGTGACAGTTTTACTTCTTCCTTGCCAATTTGGGTGACTTTTACCTCTTCATCTTGTAGATGTTGAATAAAAGTGGTGAGAGTGGGCATCCTTGTTCTTATTCCTGATCTCAGAGAAGTTTGCAGCTTTGAGTATGTTGGCTGTGCGTTTGTCATATATGGCCTTTATTATGTTGATGTATGGTCCCTCTATATCCATTTTGTTGAGGTTTTCATCATGAATGGATGTTGAATTTTGTCAAATGCTTTTTTCAAGCATCTATTGAGATAATCATGTGATTTTTGTCCTTTTTGTTGATGTGATGTATCACATTGATTGATGTATGAATATTGTATCAAAATTGCATCCTTGGAATAAATCCCACTTGGTCATTATGGTCCTTTTGATCAATTTTTAAGTTTGACTTGCTAATATTTTGTTGAGGATTTTTTGCATCTATATTCATCAGTGATATTGGTCTGTAATTTTCCTCTTTAGTAGTGTCATTGTCTGGTTTTGGTATTAGAATGATGTTGGCATCATATAATGAGTTTGGAAGTGTTCTCTTCTATTTGGAGAAGGATGGGTATTAGCTCTTCTTTAAGTGTTTGGTAGAATTCAGCTGTGAGGCTGTCCAGTTCTGCACTTTTGTTTTTTGGGAGTTTTTTGATTACCAGCTCAATTTTGTTATTGGTTATTGGTCTGTTCAGATTTCCTTTTTATTCCCATGTCAGTCTTGGAAGGTTGTACTTTTCTAGGAATTTGCCCATTCTTCTAGGTTGTTCAATTTAGTGGTATATAATTTTTCATAGAATTCTGTAATAATTCTTTGTATTTCTGTGGTGGTCAGTAGTGACTCTTCCTTTTTTGTTTCTGATTTTGTTTGTATACTCTCTCTTTTCTTCTTCCTAAGTCTGGCTATGGGTTTTTCTATTTTATTTATTTTCTCAGAGAACCAGCTCTTGGTTTCACTGATTTTTTTCTTATTCTTTTATTCTTCTCTATTTCATTTTTTCTGCTCTGATCTTTATTATGACCCTCTGTCTACTAACTTTGGTTTTCATTTGTTCTTTTGTTTCTTTGTGAGTTTAGCCTGTTTATTTAGGATTTATACTAAATGGCAGATAATAAATGTGAAAAGTGACCAGAATGTAAAAGTGGGAAAAATGCCATTTCTGAGTAAAGCAAAACCCAGGTGTGCAGACACTACAAGTGATATTCTTTTATATTCAGTGGAGAAGGAAATTCAGTAAATCATATTTGTTTCTTAGTTCCACTTCTTCTGTACTTTATGTTAATGTTGGATCAGAGTGCCTGGGTAACACAATTTAGTATTTAGTCCTGTTTTAAGAACCTAGAAATAATAATTGTGTAGGATACCTAGTTTCCTAATATGCATATTTCTTACCTGCTAATGTCATTGCACTAGATACCAGAGGGAAGTAAAGCATATAAAGAGGAAGTTCCATTTGAGGCAAATGAAAGGTAAAGCCTTCAGTCCTTTTCCTCATTCTAAAAACAAAATATCTTTAGAGGAAAACATTCAGGCAGGGAGTCTGCACTAGTTAAGAGATTTGTTACTGTTCCTTTGAGTGTTTTAGAGTGATTTATTGAAAAGAAATATTTTCCTCTATTTTGCCATCTATACTATAAATTAGAGTTCTGTTATTGGAAAAACTATTTAGCTATATTGTTTTCTTTCAGGATGGATATATTTTCTACAATTCACTTTTGTAATGATTTTCAGTATCCTATTATGAAATGTTCATGCAAAACTATTCAAAATTCAAATGGGTTCTATAGTAAAGGAGTTCAAAATATTCAGTGATATTTCATTATTAATCATTCTCCCTTGGTATGCTAGTGTGAAGATTTCTGAGTATAAATAATAGAACAAATAGCCATTAACTTTGCTTTATTCCTGAGCAACATTTAACATCAGGATCTTTCAAATTTAATAGTGAATTCTTAAATGATTTATAAAGTGATCCTTATGAAGAAGCAAAGAAAAAAAGTGTATGACAGATACTTCTCCGCTGTGGTTCAATCCATAAGCATATATCACACACACACACACACACACACAGAAATGAACATGTCTAGTACAAAACCGAAGGATGAACAAAAGGACAAATTTTGATAGAAATCTACTACTCAAAGCAAATGATCATTTGTCAAAAATCACAAATTGTTTATAAAAGAAAGAATAGTCATAGTTTGTTTTGAATTTAAGATTTGATAATTTTTTTCAAAACTCATGACTTGACAAATGGATTCAGTTTGACCTGGGTTTGTACACTATAACAAATTTTAAAAATCAGATAAAGGGATAAAAACAATTTATATTTGTATATGAAGCACATGAGATATGATGGGAGTACTGCAGGGGACCTCAAGTAACCTCTCTTAGCTCTCTTGCTGTATTTTAACACATATATAAGAAGAGAGCATTTCAAGGATTTAATGAGTTTTAAACAAGTAAAAGTCTCAAATAGAAGTAGCTTAAAGTTTTCTTCACTACCTGAGGTGCTGATAGAAATCATGACTTCTCAGAAGGGAAACTAAATTTTCTGCCTCAGCTCAGCTCAATTTGGGAATTGAGAATAACTTTGCCCATAATTACTTATTACCATTGGCCTTCCCTTTCTAGATTGTTGGTTTATGGAAGAGCAAGTCCACAGGAGCACAAATGAAGAAAATTTGCCAAGCGATAAGCTTTGCTCTGCTTTTCTAAATCTAGCACATAAAGGAACACTGTAGATGAGTGTTATACAGGGAAATGATTCATTTACTTGAAGATACTCAGTGGGCAAAAAAAGTGCTTTGCTTTGCACTTACTTTTAAATGCAGAAATTGAGAAATGGCTTTAGAGTCTACAAGGTTTTAGAGTTTATTCTGATTACATGTACTATTGAGTGTTGATAAAACTGATGTGAGTTTCATGGATAGAATTTACATCACCACTTACATTAGTGCTATGAAAATATAAAGGTTCAAGGAGTTCTGTGACTTTGAAGTTCATTACTAGTTATTAATGAAGAAAGTAAACTTCGTTCTTCATGCTAATAATTTTGCATCATTTTTAATAACTTTAGACATTCAAAGAACAGAAAATATACTTTTAAAATGAGACAGTAGGAATCATTAAATAATTAAACAATGATCAAATAATGATGGCCAACATAATGGAAGGTGCTCTCCATGTCTGGGTGGTCCTCTGGCCTCATGTCTCCACCTGTGCTGGGGTCTGCCACGAAAATAACTTCCCTAACTTCTGGCTTACTTGGGGCGATCCAGGTCTTCCTCACTTCTCCCCACAGGAAAAAAAAGAGTCATCTGATTGGTGGGTGCTATTCATTTGTCCCCATTTTTATGGAGGAGAAAGAAATCTATAAACCTTTATTCACGTGGGCTTTATTCCTCTTCCCATTTCTTCTCTGGACGTTCTAAGGAAGGTACACTTAACACGTGTTGGCTGAGAAGAAGCAACCCTTCCCTTGACGCCAGGGGGCTGAGATGCTACGCCAGCACCATGGACTTCGGTGAACATAGGTAATATTTTAAGCTCATGTTTTTTTTGTCTGTGTCTTATCTACTGACTCTGAATTTTCAAAAGAAATGAGTATTATTTATTAACCCCTAATATCCCAATGTATAAAAGAGATCCCTCAAAACTTGTATTGCTTTTATTTTTAAGAAGAAAAATGGTACTCCTAGTGGAATGTTTATATAATTCAGAAAATTTGTTGGTTAGAAAACTTCTCATGAGTTCTTTGTAATGTTAAATTATTTGTTATGCAAAATATAATCAAATGTGTTATCACAATCCTTATGTGTTAAGAATAACACAAGTTTAGTTAATTCTATGGTATGGAACAGTGGTGTAAATAGTGGGGTGTGCACACATCAAGGTGCACAAAACAGTGTACATCATTAAGGAAGGAAACTGAATCTCCACTTACTTTTACCTTAATGACAAAATGAGTTATGATTTATTACCATACGAATCAACCCTGGCATTCTCAGTTATTCCATTTGTCATATATTCTTGATTTGCTCATCTGAGGAAAGGGTGGGAGATCCCAACACTTGGGGGATTACTGAGATGTCTTTACTTCATTACTCATTTCTGGCCAGTGGTTTTTTATTATTTTTAAGGCATACTTGGATGGATGATTCTTCCAGTTATAATACATATTTTAAAACGAATCTCACATAGAACAGAAATAGTAATTGTGGAAGATCATAGATAAGGCAGTGTCTCCCAAATCAGAATATGCTTTCCGTGACCTGGCAGGTGGTCCTTACCATTCTACGCAGTGTGAGTAAATAACTGTTTCGGACCAGTGACTGCCGTGTATTTCATATGCTCTCTTCCTGATTTAGAGGTTTTACTGACCTTAGTTGCTACTGTTCCATATGTTTTGCTTATTTTAAGGTTGTCATGTTTAAGGAAAGAAGCTTGTGTTTAGATCATTTGCACTAGGCCACAGAGAGCTACATCCAGTCCCCATGGAGAGCAAAAGCCATCACTCAGAAAACCTGAATTTTGAAAATCATGCAGTAATGACTTGGATCTTTGGATTGTCTGATTGGAGAAGGCCATGACTGTTCTCCACACTGGAAGAAGATTAAGAATTTGGTACCTACGGAATCCAGAGCCCTTGAAATGTAATGGATACCCAGACGTGAGACACATAGCAAAGTGTTTATAGATGTCCGATCCTCTTTACTCATGTAAACAAAGGATACAATTTATAATGTAGCTTGAATAAATGCTATTCCAAAACAAACTGACTCAAATAAAGCAAAGTGACCATGTACTTCTACCACAGAAAAATATATTCTGTAATACATAAAGAAACCATTACCTGCTGTACTTTTTAAAACTACTTTCAAGAATGGGTCAAGACAATGAACTTGTTCTTATGTTGAAAAGAAGGAACATTATTTACAAAAGAAAACATGAATTAACTTATACTTCTAGTTAATTACTACAGTTAAAGTTTGTCCTTCAAACCATAAGATTCTCTACAGTATTTTTTTCCTTAATATTTTATTTTGAATGTCAGTGGTTATGAATTCAGTGCCTATATGAAACATATGCTCTTCATATTTATTTCAACATTACTTGGGAGGTAAAGGAAGTTGTTATAGCAATTGAAGCTCAAAAACAATTTCCTTAGAAGAAATTTTTAACACTTTCACTTCAACACGGCTCTCTGCTGCAATACACAGTCATTCTCTTGACATTATCTTTCAGAGAACAGATCTTTGTTTTTTATTTATTTCAATAAACACACCAAATAAAGCGTATTTCTCTTTATGGGTGGGTAAAAAATATACAGGACCGAACACTGTCTTGTTGTGTACAAGGAATTCAGTTTGATTGCAGATTGAAATGAAAGAGATGGAGTCCAGGTTGTTTTTTTCTCTTGTCTTGTCTGTGACTTTGGGGTCCTACCCAAAAATGACTGCCACACCCAGTGTCGTGAAGCTCTCACTTACATTGTCTTCTTAGAGTTGTACAGTTTTAGCTATTAGGTTTCGGTCTTTAATCCATTTTGAATTAAATTTTATATATGGTGTTAGATAACATCTAAGTCCACCTTCATTCTTTTGTATATGGCTATCCAATTTTCCCAGCACCATTTGTTGAAAACACTGTCTTTTCTCCATTGAATGTCTTTGTACCCTTGCTGAAAATCATGTGCTCAGATATGTGAAGGTTTATTTCTAGACTATTTATTCTATTTGAAAATTTAAAAACTTTTGTGTATCAAAGTATATTTTTAACAGTTAAAATTTACCATTTTAACAATTTAAATGAACAGGTTAGTGACATTAAGAACACTCACACCGCTGTGCAGTTATCACCACCATCCATCTCTAGAACTTTTTCATCATCCCAACTGAAACTGCACCCATCAAACAGTGAACCCCATTCTCCTCTGCCCCAGGCCCTGTCACCATTGTTCTAAGTTCTGTCTCTATGGATTTGACTATTTCAGGTGCCCCATATAAGAGGAATCCTGCCATATTATCCTTTTCTGTCTGGCTTATTTCACTTAGCATAATGTCTCCAAAGGTCATCCATATATCAGAATTTCATTCCTTTTAAAGCTGAATAATATTCCATTATTCATGTCTGTATATATAGATATGCATACACACTGCTTGTGTTTATCCATTTGTCCATCAATGCACATTTGGGTTGTTTCCACTTTTTGGCTATTGTAAATAATGCTGCTATGAAATATCTATTCAAATTGCTGTTTTCAATTCTTTTGTATATATACACAGAAATTGCTAGGTCATATGGTAATTATGCTTAATTATTTGAGGAATTCCATTGCTGTTTTCCACTGTACTGTATCATTTTACATTCCTGCCAGGAATGCACAAGGTTCCAATTTCTCAGCATCCTCACCACAAAACACCAAGTCACTTTTGTGTGTTTGTTTTTCCAGTAGTCGTGGTGATGAGTGTGAAGTGGTATCTCCCTGTGGTTTGGGTTTGCATTTCCTTACCGAAATGAGCATCTTTCACGTCCTTCTTGGCCATTAGCATGTCTTCTGTGGAAAAATGTACATTCAAGTCCTTTGCCTATTATTAAATTAGGCTGTTCTCTTATTGATGAGTTTAGGATTTTAAAAAATATTCTAGATATGAATCCTTTATCATATTTGTTATTTAGAAATATTTTCTCCCATTCTAGGTTTGCCTTTTAGCTGTTAAAAATATCCTTTGATACATTAAAGTTTTTAAATTTGGAATAGAATAAATAGTCTAGAAATATACCTTCACATATGTAAGCACATGATTTTTATATAAACCAGGTCTGAACTTAATCTGATTTTGTTAACTGGCTACAGAAAACTTCGTATGTGGCTACAGATGTGAAATAAGGGAGAGACATCCAAGACACAAGAGCAGAAACCAAGGGCTCATGCAGTTTATCTAGGCTTTCTGATTACAATCCAGTATGCCTCCTGCACCTGCTCAGGCCCAGTCGTGGTATACCACATCCATTGATAACATCATGTTACTACATATGTTCAGCTTTATGATTCAGCCTAAAGGTTCCAACAACTGTGATCCACTCCCCAAGAGTGGAGAAGAGCCTCTGGTAAAGGAAGTCATGACACTACACTAGGGCCCTCAATATCTGAACTGTGCTTCAAGTCTCCAGGCTGGCCAGAGACTCCACAACAGCCTTGTCACCAGCACTGTCATTATCTTTGAGTCCAAGGCTATTAAAGTAACTGGGCAACTTACATGCATTTGTACCTGCTGAAGAGCCTTTCCTGAACTCCAGGCCCCACTGAAATGTGGCTGCCTTATAGCTAGCATACAGGTCTGGGCACTACACCAGGCGTGATGTATGGTGCCAACAAAATCCAAAGACATATAACAAGCTCTGTATTTACTATTAGTGAATCTTGCACATTGCTTCACTTTTTTTTTATTTTAGAGGACATATGCCAGGAAGTTTCATATACCTGAACCTGGAAAACCTCATAGATGTGGTGAGTTCCTGAATTGGTATGTTTTTTTCCTCGACTTCTGGGGCATGTGTTTCTCATCAAGGAATGTAGGATATATATAATTTTTTTTAGTTATCGATCAACATGGTGTCTTTAAACAGACTAATGTTTCATAAAATGTCTTTCATTACATATAGAGTCAACCAGGATGACATTCTGTGAGGAAAATCAAAGTCTCATGAACTATATTTTTAATAGAACAAGGGAGTTAACATATTGATGTAGGTTAGTAGTGGTGTAATGTTGCACTTCCTACACGAAAAGAGTACTTATCTTTTTTGAAGGAGATATGAGAGAAAGCAATTGCTAGGGAAATGGCTGAATGCCCTGGGCATAGTGACTTGCTCCATTTATGACCCCAAAGAACTACCACTTCAATTAGCATCACCAACTAATAAAGCAAATGATAATTCAGTCATTCCTCAATACCAAAATGACTTGGTTAAATGGGGATTTCATAGGCATTAACACCCTTGTATTTTTAAAACCTCTGATAGAGGTAATAATATTTGTAGTTCCCCACAGGCTCAGTATTAAGTTCCCTCATGGGCTTCCATCAAGATCTGGCTACAATAACACACCTCACTTCTTATCACAGAACAAATGTGCAGGTCATGCTAGTAACTCCTGTATTCTTACTGCACATTCTGGGCTTGAGGAAATGACCACTAGATTTGCACGCAGACTAGAATTTGTATGATGTGGCTTGGACTGAGCCTCTGTGTATAGTTTGACCCCCCTATAGCACCAACTGTGATCTCATTGGTGGTTTGTGAGCCCAGTACTTGTGGATTTCATTGATGGTATAAAATAACCCTTGGAAGATTTGAGTATTTCCCTTTCCTAGTCCTCTGGGGTGAGCTGTGAGGTCTATTCTGAGTGCATTCATATTATTATTGGCTGAAAATCATACCAAACTCAATTTGAGTTTCTCTCACAGACCTAGATGTTTTCCAGGTACACAGACCAGATAGCCCCATAAAAGGCTGTCAGCCGTTTACTTCAGAGGGACCCTGTCATCAAGTAGCCATGGACCACAGCCTTCCAGGAAAATCTGGTTACGGTTACCTCCGTGTTGCCATGGTACCTCATGCTGATTGTTAAATTTAGTTCTGTTGGGATCTCATTATACCCACTGGTATCAGGGAATCCAGTTCCACTGAGGCTTCTGCCACAAGTCTCACAGGCATGCAGAGGAAAATCATTAAATCATTATTTCAAGAATGTGTGTGCTCCCTTCACTAATACATTAAAAATTTTCTCTTTATAAACTTTTTTTTATAAACCTATAGCATTTCAGTAGATAAATTCACAAATCATAAATGAACATCTTGTTGAACTATCAGTAGATGACCACAACTGTGTGACTAAATGGATCAAGAAATAAACACATCTTGTGCCCCTCCTAATGACTACCCGCTCCCTGACTCTTCATGTCTTGATAGGTAGAGTGTCCTCTGGGTTCATATAGTAAATGGTGTCTGAGCAGTTTGCAAACAATAGAGCTATTCGCCATTCTCACCTTTCTGAGCCTTTGCATACTTTCTCCAAATGTGCTAAGCAATTTGGAGAATTTTTACTTGATTAATTGTAGGCCAGCTGAGTTCAGGCTTTAATCAGCCATCACAATACCAGTACTCAGTTTGCAGGCTGACCCACACTGAGCCTTATATCCTGAGAAAGTACAGTCATGTCTGTGAATCCCGCTCGGTCCAGTCCTCATGGCTTCATGTTCTTCCTGGTTTAATGCTCTTGAAGATCCATCCATACATGCTGCCCATAAACTCTGTGCCACAGATTGTCAAACTGTAGCAATTCCTTTGATAGAAAAGCTATCTCCTCCCTGAATAAGCCTTCTCAGCATGAGCAGCAGTGGTGTCTGACCTTTATGAGGGACTTAGAGAGAAGGGACGGTGATGGCATGTCTTGGGGAGGCCTGAGAGGGTGCCGCCGTGCCCAGAGAGGGTGCTGGTGGTTCTCAGGCAAGAGAGTGTTCATGGCAGCTGATGCTTCTGTTGTCAAGGAAGCTTCCTGGACTCAAAGGCTCAACATTTTCAGTCTCTTTTCCTTCTCATCAAATGTGTCCTGCTTGCTGCTGTGAGTGTGTCTCTTAGCAGAAGAGGCCAATTGTGGTGGTGCATTCAAACTGTAATACTCAAAACAGGCACTGGGCTATGTCTAAGAATGTGCATTTCTTTAAAAACACAATTGAATATTGTTGATATTCCATCTGTCCATGTTGGTAACTTAAAACTGGTGACTGTTACTTGTGAATTTTTGAGAATTCCATCTAGGGCCTTGGAAGTGGCCAGCTTAGCGTGCAGTGACTGTAACTGCCAGGTTCCACAAGTCACTTGCTATCCTGACACCTCTCCCTACCTGCCCTCGGATCTGACCCCGCTGAGCACCTGTGATGAGCCTCATTACACGCTACCCTGATTAGGAAGGCATATGTGCACTTAACGCGTAGGTGAATAGCCCATCGCCAGAATGTCAGTTCGACGGTATCTCTCCTGGAGTCACTTCTGGTACCAATTACTCTATATTTAAGAATTTCAAGTTGAAACAGCACATTTCAAGAAGTAAATTTTTTTTAAAGGTAAATGAAATGACTATTTCCAGATGTGTGAATAGAGTTAAGGGAAACAGCAAATACTGGTGAAATGCCTAGGGTCTAGCAACAGAGGAATAATTACAAGCTATTAGAAGAATCTGGGAAGAGCTTCACCTGAGGGGTGAGGATGACAAGAGTTACACCCACAGTTAAGAAATGAAACCTTCTCTGATCTGTCACCACGGCTTTGCATTAGCCAGACTTCATGAAAAGCCACATGCAGTGAAGCCCGGATGGGGTGGCAGCAATCAGCTTCCTGGGACACAGGACAGAGCAGAGCAAAGGAGAGAGTGGATCTGAGGAGTAGGCAGAGCGATCTTCTCTCCCCAAAGCAGCGTACGCCCTACACCTCACCACCAGTGCTACGTGGGACCTCTGCCAACAAACGCACAATCACCAGTCAGATCCTGACCATCCAGCTTACCCCAGGGGTACTGTGCTCTGCCCCATATCGTGGGGGGTAAAGCCTAGGGATCTCAACGGCATTTCATTGCAAAAGGATAGTAAACTACAGGAATGAGTAATGACGCTGAAGTCAGCCAAATTAAATAAAGTAATACTATTTTCACTTTTTCTTCTTCTTTGCAGTATTAGAATGGTGTTTACAGACAAAAGATTAAAAGATTAGTAGATGGTTATTCGGGGTGGAGGGATCAGAAGCAGTGTTATCCTGAATCCTCAATACCCTTCAGAGGACATTTACTTATTTTGGCTTTTTTTTTTTCAAAACTAATGACAGTTATCTTGAAAATAAGTGGTTATAGTAAGAATATAAAATGCCTGAGGTGTGTAAGTAACAGAGCAAAGTTGTACCTCGCCAAGAAAAGCACGTGCTGCAGGCTCTGGGCAGTAACATGATTGTGTGCATTATACCAAATGTTCACATTTGGTAATTTAAAATTTTTGTATCTTGAAACATTGTGTTGTTTTGTGCTATCCTGGTGTGCCTGGTGGTGAATGTTGCCCTGTCTCCAGACCGCTCATGTGCAAGGCTGTAGAAGACTATAAAGGACGAGATACTGTATGAGCACCTATTCACAGTGATGTGCCTGCTGATTTATACTGGTGTTTGTAAACTGCGATTCAAACTGAGAAGCCAGATTAATTTTTTCTTGTAAATATTTGCAATCTGTTACTTAGATAATTGCTACATCCATATTTGGATGTATTTTTAGGTTTGTAACAACATGCACATGTTCACTTGCCACACTGCAGTGGAAGTTTGTTTAAAGCCAACATTCAGTTGTAACAAAGCATTTGTTGTATGAATCATCAAGTTAACTTACTTTAAAGGGTAATTTCATGTGTGCATAAGAGATTTCTTGCGTCTTTGAACATGATGGATATTGGTTTGGTAATTTTATTTCTTCTAGTATATTTTTCTTATGTTCTGGGAAATTCTGACCTTTAAAAATGAGATGGGAAATGCCTTCCCTGCTTTATTTTCTCAAAGATTTTATGCAAAGCTGCATTTTAGTTCTTAAATATTTCCAAGAATCTACTAGTGAGACCATTTGGTCCTGTCATTTTATTTATTGTTAGATTTATAACTACAAATAAATTTCAAATAAAAAGGCATATTTTCTTTAAGTACAAGGTTAAGTGGTTACCCTGCAGTTTCCACTTTGCTTTATTATATTAACCAGATAAATGGAAAGGCTCTTTTAACTAAAAATGTATGCACGGGGTGTAATTTCATCTGAAAACAACTTTGTGATTTGTTGACTTCTGTTTTCCATTCCTCTTCTGGAATCATTACAATAATAACAACCTTTGAAATTTTCTTCCTTAAATTTCTGGATGACACCACACTTTAAGTTTATAAGAACATTGATTGAATATTGTATAATCTATCATTCTGTATCTAAAATAAGTCAAAGAGTAGAGTTCATAAACTGTGAATTTCAGAAACAGAGTATTGGAACCATATGGACTGTGTTGCCATAGATTAATTATAGCTCTGGGGTGTTATCTGCCAGATAAAACAATGAGTAGGCCCAGTACTGAGCTGAAGCTCTGTGTGATGAAGAAATGTTGGTCAACTACACTGTCACCACATCATATGAGATGACCACTTTAAATACATTAGATAAAGGATGCAGGCCTGGGTGCACACAGGCTGGTATGAGGAGATCCCGATTCCCCTGGAAAGTAAGGAGGACATGTCCCCACGATAGAGGTTTGGACAGTTATGCAAATAAGCCTGATCTTATCCTACTAGTTCACAGTCTTCAATAAGAACAATTTAAAAACTATAAAGAAATAATGAAGTTAACTTTCCCCTTCCACCAAAAGCCTGTTTCACTCTAACTTTTTACCATTCTATTCATTCTATTACTGAGAAATTTTCCCTCTCCTTGTACAAGTTGCAATATAAGTTTTCCATAGTGTAGGTACATGGTGTCTAAATAATGTGAAACAACATCAAACCTCTTTCTAATATATTCCATTTCAAATTGTGATGTAGGTGGCAATGTTCTAATCTCTTCTAAAGGCAATAGATTGTATTTTTAGCCTACTATGCCCCCAGAGACATTGCTGAATGCACAGGGTGTTCCCTGAAGAATTTTTTGAATTGTCCTACTTTTATTTTATCTTGAAAAATTCTTTCAGGAGGCTGTTTGGGGGCCTTGTGATCCTGATTCTGTCTGTCATAAATCAATTTTCAGTAGTGTTATTGAGAAAGCTTTGAGCATATGATGTTCCCCAATGTGTAGAATATCTTCAGAGAAAAGAAAATTAATTGAGAAATATCCTGCATGCTGTCACAGTTGCACTGCTTAATAAGATGAGACCCTGTTCTCTGGAGAATCAACAGCTTTTTGACATTCTATAGCTTTAGATTACCTGAGTTAAATCTATGGTTAGAAATGAAGCACAGCGATTTCATCAGGAAAATCATTTCTCAGATAGAGAAATGTATTGCGTTACATGTTGTTGCTCTGTGATGCTTGATTTATATATGATTCTAACACAGGACACACCATATTTGTGCTTAAGCAGTGCTAGCTGATCTTTATAAGAAATCAGTTTACATGAAGCTCTGAGGTTCTTGGCAATATGAGTTTTCCATGGAACAAGTCTTTACCATCCACATTACTAATTGAGTGATACATTTTTCTATTAAATTACATTCTCAAATAGAGGATATGAACTGGGCATTTGACAATGAGCTATATATGAACATAAACCTGCTTTATTTTAGTCACTGCAGCATTTTTCTTTGACAAAAAAAGCTATATTTTCTTGCCAGTGGTAAAAAAAAGTAAATTTAAAATAATCAGAAAAGGGAGGCCAATTCTTTATTTTTTCTTTTTTTCTAGCCTGACTCAGATTATTGAACAGTCATTGTTTGGTTCAAAATCACATTCTTGGGACCTCCCTTCTCTTTTCATCTTTCCTTATTCTCCTCTTCCTCTACATCCTAAATTTAATTGCAGTCCTAAATTAATCCTGCCAGCCTTTCTTCAGATGAGAGAAGGGTAAGGGTGGTGGCAGTTATGTGACCTGAGTGAGAACCCAGAGGAGAAGATGCCACTGACGGTTCCTCCACACCAGCACGTGGTCTCTGTGCCGGCCTTGGCTGCTGTGTCCTCATGGGACAGTCAGGACCACTGGCCAGTGGGACTCCCCAGTGGCCTTCTGGCACCAGCTACTGTGCCCCGGGGGAGGGCCCAATCCGCAGCCCGAGGGGCACTGGGCAGTCTGCTGGGGAGTTGGCCCTTGCTCAGCTGTGGTTAGCAGGCTCCCTTAGGTAGGCAGACCCAGGAGTCCTGGACTCAACAATCTAGCCCCAAGAGACACTGGGTGAATCTCCGATCTCTTCTGATTCTCTACACTACCCTACTGTACCTCTATTGTGTTTTGTTTTTTGCTTTTGTTTTTCTGAAGAGACACGGGATATTCAGAATATTATGGAAATCTATACCATGGAACCATAGTAAATTATAGAGTACTGTAATTTTTTATGTTAATCTCTATTTATACTTAAGAAACATCTTAGCAAACCCTTACTTGGGAGTATAGAGGAAGCATTTTTTTCAGCGGGATGTAATACTAAGTACAATTTGGTGTAAATAAAATATATTTTAATGCTTAGTATGTGCACAAGAATAAATACAAGTATTGAAGCTATCCACCCAGTGCTCCCCAAAGTAGATGGAAGTGTGAGCAAGGAGATACTGGCCAAGAGGAAGGAAAGACTAGCAGACCACAGTTCCTGGGGGTGGGGGGGCGCTCGTATCAGCCCCTGGCTGTTCAGGAGCCCTCGACCAGAAGCAAGGGAGGAGCCTAACCTGAGCCCCCACTTCAGTGCAAGGAGGCCTGCTGGGAGCTGAAGGGCCTCAGGGTGATAAGTCTTCTTCCTTCCCGGTGAAGCTCTCTATTCTAGCTTGTTGGAAATGAGCCTCACAGACTCCTCTGATTAAAAACTAGTAAATATGAACCAACGGTTAAAAATTACCTGATATACAAGGAATCAAGATATTATGCCCGAGAATCACAGAAGAAATACAGGTATTGGAAATCCAAAGGCATTTAGATCTGGAATATATACAATATATTTAAAATAAGTGTACTTCAATGTTTATAGAGCAAAAATATGATAACCATCAAAATGAGCAAGAACAAGGGACCATCCAGATGTTTAGGCCAATGCAAAGAAGGGCATAACTTTCTCTTAGGAACTAAAACTTTACATATTAAAACAAAAAATTAAATTAATGGCTAAAATAGCATATTAAGTGTAGTGGAAGAGAGAATTGTTGACCTGGAGGAATGAGCTAAAATCATTCAGTACGTGACTGCCACCGTCAGACGTGTGCCCACCAGGACTGAACAGCTCCGCTCAGCCTGTTGCTGGGGTATCAGGACTACATATCGTGCAGGAACACTGCTGTTGCCTTGTCATATGATGAGAATGGAAAATGTCTTTTTAGAGAGAAATCATTTTCAAATAAACATGAAACAGGTATAATATTAATTTGTAATAACACACATGCTATTCCATAAGACACAGAAAAGGTTTTCAGGAGTGAAAATCAGAAGGAGGTCCCAGAAAGGTGCTACTTCTGCTTGGGACAATGAAGGACATTTCCCCCCTGGGAGGTTAAGAGAAGTGGTCTTTATTTGGGATCTGTAGTTAAGTCGTGATTCTCATTTGCTTCGATCTTTTTATCCATTTATATCAATTAGACAACTCTCACAGAGATAACTGGAATTGTGTTAATATCATTAAAACAACATTGCAGGGTAACTACGAGATTAAGAGCTATTTAAATCATATAATGGTTTGATGTCAGGTATATCCAACAGCATCCCAGGAGGAACACAGCCCAACGGGGATGAGTACACACGCGAAGAGGTAAAGGCTGACAGGTTCCCCAGATGGAGGAGGGTGCTCCCCGTATGGTGCACTCCAGATGCTCAGTCAAACACTGATTTAGGCATTCTGTGAAGGGATTTTGCAGAAGTAACTAAGGTTCTAATTTAGTTGACCTTAAAATAAGGTGATGATCCAGGTGAGTTTAACCTGATCAGGTAAGTCCACAAAAGGGACTGGATTCTTCCTGACAAAAGAGATTCAAAAAGTGAGAGGAATTGGAAGAGTAGAAGATTCTCCATCACTGGCTTTGATGACGGGAGGAGGGGGAGGCCCTAATGAACACAGGGCACTTCCAGCAGCTAAAGAAGCTGCCAGACAGCGATCAGCAGGGAAACGGCACCTCAGTTCTGCAACACTGAGGAACTGGGTTCTGCCAACAACCCCGAGGAGCTTGGGAACAAGCCCTTCCCCAGAGACCCAGATGGGAACTCAGCTCGGGCCACGTCGGGACTTCTGTTTAGTGAGGCTGTGTGCACAAAACCTAGTCAGAGGTGCTTGGACTTCTGATTTACAGAACCTGGGAGACTATGAATTTGTGTTATTTTAAGCTAAGTTTGTGGTGATTTTCTATATATCAATAGAAAATGAATACACTATTAGTGTATGTTATAGTAACTTTAAAATGTCAAAGACAGAAACTACTTTAAAACTTGACAGAGGAAAAAACAAATCAGATGTCTAAGCAAATGGAAAACCTGAGGAAAGTGAATGGCATCATCAAAATGCAACCTAGGTTGTATATGTAACACAACTTTCCTACAGGAACAGAAGCAAAACAGAAACAAACGTCTTCAGTTAAATTTGAATCAGAGTGTTTTTAACCAACACGATTTCATGTATGCAATTTTTAAGAATACATTTTTGGAAGACGCTAGATGGTCCCAGCACTATGATCTTAAATATGAAAAAATGTTGAACAAATAAAATGGTAGATGTAGAGCTAAACAATCATGTATGAATAAAATAACTAATAAAAACAGGATCTAACTTATAGGATTTAAAAAGAAACAGAACTAAACAGAACTGGCCATGTTTCCTTGGGGAAGAGTGAGCAAAGGTAAAACTCATACTAGAAGCAGAGGAGAGAGACAGAGAGGAAGGGAGAAGGGTCAGTGTTCACTGAATATCCAGTACCAGACACTGTGCTTAGCTTTAACAAGTTTTAATTAAATACTCAAAACAGTCGTATGAGTAGATACTATTATTATTCCCATTTTAGGGGAAGAAAGCAAGGCACAGAAAAGGAGACAATTTGCCAAATTTACCCAATCAGTCACTGGCAGAGCTGGAGTTCAGAAATGGGCAGGCAGATCACAACTACTGTACATTCCATCATTAAACACTGTATCATTGCAATTAGGCATTCTTAAATGTCACTCAGAACATTACATACGGACATTTCTTACTTCTTATGGACAGGGAAAATAGCATTCTTAACGACATCTTAGAAGAAGAAAAAGAAATGCATTTCTTAAAAATCAATTGTAACTAAACAGTCATTGTTCAATAATTTGGTTTTTTAACAATGGCCTATGCCAGGCCAACCCACATATATGAGAGTTACATGATGTCATTTCAGAGAGCATGGTCATGGTCAGTGTGGGAGGGAATGCACTTCAGCATGGCTGCTCCTTATTTGAATGATTCTGGGTCTTTCAGAGTCTTAGATTTTTTAAATGTGGGATTAAGTGGGATTAATTGTACAACTCCAAATATTAAATACCAAATTCAGGCACAAAATGAGGTATAATATTAAAAAATAATAATTAAAAACATATGTGAACCCTCTGCACAAGATAAGCATGCAAACTTCTTGAAAAGGATTGTTTTTTTACCTGTCAAGAAAAAGCATAAGATACTTTTCTTTTTTGGTTTTGCACTATTATATAAAATGCCAGGGAAATGTAAGCATCAAATTAATTATGCTCCAATTAAGAATGGGTTTGCCAGATACCTAATGTAATGGAAGAAAAATTAGTAGATGTATTCACTTTTTATATCCAAGTCTCTCCTTAAGAATCAGAAGTGTTAGATACTTTTATGTTATTTCAGCAATTTAAAAACATTTAATTTAAGCAATAGCAAATGTAACATTTATTAAATGTCTTCATTCTAGAAGGATATTTTTAAGTTCTTATTTTGGGGATGAAATGCCTGTTTCTTGATACCCATCAGAGGTAGAATCTTATATAAATTTCTTCAGTAAAAATATGTTTTCACTAAAGGGAAAGTTATTTTTTAAAATTACATTTTCCATTTAAGATTTAGAGAGAAGTCAGAATTTTCTTTTGAAATATGCAAGCTTTGGAATAAAGTACTTTCCATAGGATTAAAGATGGTGGTGTGAGAGGTGAGACAGAAGCTTCCTCCTAAAACTGCATATAATATGAAAATATAACTAATACAACTACTTCTGGAAGAGCAACAGGAAAGAGGACTACAAGAAACTGCATACACCTGGAGACAGAGCAGACCTCATGGAAAAGGGTAACATAGTAAAGCTGTGGTCCTGCGGGATCCAAACCCTTCCCCCACCGCAGCTCACTGGCAGGAGGAAGAGGAATTGAGCAGGGAGGGAGTGGAGATCTGGGACTGCTGAATACCTAACTCTGGAGATCTGCTCTGAGAGCACAAACCTACATTTCATGGTACTTGCATGATACTCTCGTAATTAGGGGGTTGAAAAGCTAAGACAGGCAGAATTCTGGGAGAAACTAAGATTCCAGCTTCTCGTGGAGAGCAGGGATCCATATTCAGCTGCTCTGGGACAAAAAAAAGGTGGGCAGTATGAGAGACTTCCTAACAAAGAAGCCCTTAGGAAGAGGGCTGCTAAAGGGGCAAGGATTGCCCCGAGTTTACTGCTCAAAAAGAAAGGACAGGTAGGCAAAATTGTCCGGGTGCATTCTGCCTAGCAGGTTGGGAGCTTTCACGATGTTCAGGAGCTCCAGCTCCCTGGCTGCCTACACAGCTCCAAGAACCCGTTCTGTGACAGGCAAACTACTGCGCCTTTCTCCTGGACAGCTCCACTGGGATCGCAAAATGGGAAAACCTACCCAGTGATAGGCCAGCTAGAGGGAAGATCTGTCTACAGCAACTAAAAATGCAAAGCACAGAGGCTTATAAATTTGTGCTCGGCCCAGGGTTCAGGCAATGGAGACAGGCGTAGAAGCCGGGGAAGCAGGAAACAGCGCTTTCCTCCCCGGAGGCAACAATACCACTCCCCAACAATCCCTGACATTGCTTCAGGGGCTGAGCATCTCTAGAGAGTAGAGCTTCTGGGCACTAGAGGGCACCATACACAAATATGAAATGCCAAAGGAACCTGGTCTGGAGTAAAATTATTAATACAACCCCTGAGAAACATTTAAATAATACTGACCTCATGACGCTCCCTGAAAGGGAGTTCAAAATAAAAATCATTAACATGCTCATGGAGGTACGGAAAGATATTCAAGAACTAAGAATGAATTACGGTCGGAAATCCAATTATTAAAGAGCACAATGGAGTGTATTAAAAGCAGATTGGATATGGTGGAGGAGACGATAAATGAAATAGAAACTAGAGAAGAGGAATACAAAGAAGCTGAGGCCCAGAGAGAAAAAAGGATCTCTAAGAATGAAAGAATATTGAGAGAACTGTGTGATCAATCCAAACAGAACAATATTCGCATTATAGGGGTATGAGAAAAAGAGAGAGAAAAAGGGATAGAAAGTGTCTTTGAGGAGGTGATTGCTGGAAACGTCCCCAATTTGGGGAAGGAGATAGTCTCTCAGGCAATGGAGGTGGGCAGATCTCCCAACACAAGGGACCCAAGAAAGACAACAGCAAGACATATAGTAATTAAAATGGCAAAGATCAAGGATAAGGACAGACTATTAAAAGCAGCCAGAGAGAGAAATAAGATCACATACAAAGGAAAACCCATCAGGCTATCATCAGACTTTTCAGCAGAAACCTTACAAGCCAGAAGGGAGTGGGATGATGTATTTAATACAATGAAGCAGAAGGCCCTTGAACCAAGATTACTTTATCCAGCAAGATTATCATTTAAATTTGAAGGAGGGATTAAACAATTCCCAGATAAGCAAAAGCTGAGAGAATTTACCTTCCACAAACCACTTCTACAGTGTATTTTGGAGAGACTGCTATAGAGGGAAGTTTTCCTATGGTTTAATAGCTGTCACCACAGGTAACAAAACCACAGTAAAGAAAGTAGAACAGCTAATTACTAAGAAAATGCAAAATTAAATTAACCATCCCAAAAGTCAATCAAGGGATAGACTAACAGTACAGAATATGACACCTAATATATAAAGAATGAAGGAGGAAGGAAAAGGAGGAGGAAAAAAAACACAAAAAAAGAACCTTTAGATTGTGTTTGTAATAGCATATTAAATGAGATAAGTTAGACTCTTAGATAGCAAGGAAGTTAAACTTGAACCTTTGGTAACCACGAATCTGAAGACTAAAATGCCAATAACTATATACCTATCCATAATCACCCTAAAAGTAAAAGGACTGAATGCATCAATCAAAGGACATAGAGTCCCTGAATGGATAAAAAAACAAGATCCATCTTTATACTGCCTTCAAGAGACTCACCTTAAACATGAAGATATACACAGACTAAAAGTGAAGGGATGGAGAAATACATTTCATGCAACTAATAGGGAGAAAAAAGCAGGAGTTGCAGTACTTATATCAGACAGAATAGACTTCAAAACAAAGAAAGTCATGAGAGACAAAAAAGGACATTACATAATGATAAAAGGGTCAATCCAACAGGAAGATATAACCATTATAAATATCTATGCATGAAACACAGGAGCTCTTACATATGTGAAACAAATACTAACAAAATTAAAAGGGAAAGAGAATGCAATCCATTCATTCTAGGAGACTTCAGTACACCACTCACTTTGAAGGACAGATCAATCAGACAAAAAATAAGTAAGGAGACAGAAGCACTGAACAACACATTAGAACAGATGGACCTAACAGACATCTACAGAACTCTACACCCAAAAGCATCAGAATACACATTCTTCTCAAGTTCACATGGAACATTTTCAAGAATAGATCATATACTAGGCCACAAAAAGAGGCTTGGTAAATTCCAAAAGGTTGAAATTGTACCAACCACATTCTCAGACCACACAGGAATGAAACTAGAAATGAATTACGCAGAGAAAATGAAAAATCCCACAAACACATAGAGCCTTAATAACATGCTCCTAAATAACCAATGGATCAATGACCAAATAAAAACACAGATCAAGCAATATATGGAGACAAACAAAAACAATAATTCAACACCGCAAACTCTGTGGGACGAGGCAAAGGCCGTTCTAAGAGGAAAGTATATTGCAATACCGGCCTACCTCAGGAAATAACATTCCCATAGGAGCAGTCTAAACTCACAATTAATGAAACTAGAAAAAGAAGAACAAACGAAACCCAAAGTCTGTAGAAGGAAGCACAGAATAAAGATTAGAGCAGAAATAAATAAAATCAAGAAGAATAAAATAATAGAAAGGATCAACAAAAGCAAGAGCTGGTTCTTCGAGAAAATAAAATACATAAACCCATAGCTAGGTTTATCAAGAAAAAGAGAGAGTCTGCTCACATAAATAGAATCAGAAATGAGAAAGGAAAAATCACTATGGACAGCAAAAAAATACAAAGAACTATTAGAGAATACTATAAAAATTATATGCTAACGAAGTGGATAACCTAGAAGAAATGGACAACTTTCTAGAAAAATACAACCTTCCAAGGCTGACCCAGAAAGAAACAGAGAATCTCAACAGACCAATTACCAGCAACGAAATTGTATTGCTAATCAAAAACCTACCTAAGAACAAAATGCCTGGTCCAGATGGCTTCACTGCTGAATTTTATCAAACATTTAGTGAAGACCTAATACCCATCTTCCTTAAAATTTTCCAAGGAGTAGAAGAGGGAATACTTCCAAACTCATTCTGTTAGGCCAAAATCACTCTAATAGCAAAACCTGGCAAAGACATCACAAAAAAAGAAAACTACAGACCAATATCCCTGATGAACATAGATGCAAAAATACTCAGCAAAATATTAGCAAACCAAATTCAAAAATACATCAAAAGGATCATCCATCATGATCAAGTAGGATTTATTCAAGGAAAGCAAGGATGGCTCAACATTCAAAAATCCATCAACATCATCCACCACATCAACAAAAAGGACAAAACCCACATGATCATCTCTGGAGATGCTGAAAAAGCATTCAACAAAATTCAACATCCATTCATGATAAAAACTCTCAACAAAATGGGTATAGAGGGCAAGTACTTCAACATAATAAAGGCCATATATGAAAACCCACAGCCAACATTATATTTAACAGCGAGAAGCTGAAAGCTTTTCCTTTAAAATCGGGAACAAGACAAGGATGTCCACTCTCCCCACTTCTATTCAAAAGAGTACTGAAGGTACTAGCCATGGCAAACAGACAACACAAAGAAATAAAAGGCATCCAGATTGGCAGGGAAGAAGTTAAACTGTCCCTGTTTGCAGATGACATGATACTGTACATAAGAAAACCTAAAGAATCTACTCCAAAACTCCTAGATCTAGTATCTGAATTCAGCAAAGCTGTGGGATACAAAATTAATATGCAGAAATCTGTGGCATTCCTATACAGTAACAATGACGTAGCAGAGAGAGAAATCAGGAAAACAATTCCATTCAAAGTTGCATCAAAAAAAAAAAACCCTAGGACTAAATCTAACCAATGAAGTGAACGACCAATACTCTGAAAACTACAAGACACTCATGAGAGAAATTAAAGAAGACACGAATAAATGGAAACACATCCCATACTCATGGATAGGAAGAATTAATATTGTCAAAATGGCCATCCTGCCTAAAGCAATCTACAGATTCATTGCAATTTCTATCAAAATACCAACAGCATTTTTCAATGAACTGGAGAAAATCATTCTAAAATTCATATGGAACCACAAAAGACCCCAAATAGGCAAAGCAATCCTGAGAAGGAAGAATAAAGCTGGGGGGATTATGCTCCCCAACTTCAAGCTTTACTACAAAGCCACAGTACTCAAGACAATTTGGTACTGGCACAAGAACAGACCCATAGACCAATGGAACAGACTAGAGAACCCTGATATAAACCCAACCATATATGGTCAATTAATATATTATAAAGAGCCATGAACATACAATGGGGAAATGACAGCCTCTTCAACAGCTGGTGTTCACAAAATTGGACAGTTACGTGCAGTAGAATGCAACTGGATTATTGTTAACCCCATACACAAAAATAAACTCAGAATGGATCAAGGACCTGAATGTAAGTCATGAAACCACAAAACTCTTAGAAGACAACATAGGCAAAAATCTCCTGAATGTAAGCATGAGCGACTTCTTCCTGAACGTATCTCCTCGAGCAAGGGAAACAAAAGCAAAAATGAACTCATTGGACTTCATTAAAGCAAAAAGTTTCTTCACAACAAAGGACACCATCAACAGAACAAAAAGGCATCCCACAGTATGGGAGAATATATTTGTAAATGACATATCTGACAAGGGGTTAACATCCAAAATATATAAAGAACTTACCCGCCTCTACACCCAAAAAGCAAATAACCTGGTTAAAAAATGGGCAGAGGATATTAAGGGCCAGTTCTCTAAAGAAGAATTTCAGATGTCCAACAGACACATGAAAAGATGCTCCACATCACTAATCATCAGGGAAATGCAAATTAAAACCACAATGAGATATCAGCTCACACCAGTAAGGGTGACCTCCATCCAAAAGAGTAAGAATAACAAATGCCGGTGAGGATGTGGAGAAAGGGGAACCCTCTTACACTGCTGGGAATGTAAGCTAGTTCAACCATTGTGGAAAGCAATATGGAGCTTCCTACAAAAACTAAAAATACAAATACCATTTAACCCAGGAATCCCACTCCTTGGAATTTACCCAAAGAATACAATTTCTCAGATTCAAAAAGACATATGCACCCCTTTGTTTACTGCAGCACTTTTTACAATAGCCAAGATATGGAAGTAACTTAAGTGTCCATCAGTAGATGAAAGGATAAAGAAGATGTGGTACATATACACAATGGAATACTATTCAGCCTTAAGAAGGAAACAAATCCTGCCATTTGTAACAACATGGATGGAGCTGGAGGATATTATGCTCAGTGAAATAAGCCAGGTGGAGAAAGACAAGTGCCAAATGATTTCCCTCATTTGTGGAGTATAACAACGAAGCAAAACTGAAGGAACAAAATAGTAGCAGACTCAGAGACTCCAAGAAGGAACTAGTGGTTACCAAAGGGGAGGGGTCTGCGAGGGTGGGTGGGGAGGGTGGGAGAAGGGGACTGTGGCGTATTATGTTTAGCACACATGGTGTGGGGAATCACGGGGAAAACAGTGTAGCACAGAGAAGGCAAACAGTAAATCTGTGTCATCTTACTACAGTGATGGACAGTGACTGGATTGGGTATGAGTGGGGACTTGATAATATGGGTAAATGTAGTAACCACATTGTTTTTCATGTGAAACCTTCATAAGAGTGTATATCAATAATACCTTAATAAAAAAACAATAAAGTACTTTCAAAATGAGGAAAAGGAAAATAAATAATATCCTTCATAGGAAAATAAAAGAAACAGCAAACTTTGAAGGGAATACCTCCAAACTCACTTTATTAGGCCGGCATTACATGGACACCAAAACCTCACAAGAACACCACAAGAGAAAAATAAAACAGGCCACTATCCCTGATGAGCACAGATGTAAGATTCCTCAACAAAATCTCAGCACACCAAATTCAACAATACATTAAAAGGTTCATAAAATATGATCAGGTGGGATTTATTCCAGGGATGCATGTATGGTTCAACATCCCCAAATCAATGAATGTGATAACATCATGTTAAGAAAATGAAAGATGAAAGTGATATGATCATCCCAATAGATGCCGAAAAAGCATTTGACAAAATTCAACATCCATTTTTGATTAAAAATCCCAACAAAGTGGGTATAAGGTTAACATATCTCAACTTAATAAAAGCTATAAGTAACAAGTCTATAATTAATATCACACTCAATGGTGAAAAGCTGAAAGCTTTTCTTCTAAGATCAAGAACAAGACATGGATGTCCAGTGTTGCCACTCCTCTTCAGCATGGTATTGGAAGTCCTACAGGCAAGAAAAAGAAAATAAAGGCACCCAAATTTGGAAAGTAAGACATAATTATATGCACAGAGGACATTATATTATATACATAAAATCCTCAGGACTCCATAACAAAACTGTTAGAACTAATAAATGAAATCAATTAAGTTGCAGAATAAAAAATCAATATACAGAAAGCTGTTTTATTTCTATACATTCATAACAACCTGTCAGAAAGAGAAATTAAGAAAAGTGTCATTTAAAATTGCATCAAAAAGCATAAAATACCTAGGAATAAATTTAACCAAGTAGGTGAAAGATCTGTATGGTGAAAACTATAAGACATTGATGACAGGAATTAAAGAGGACATGAATAAATGCAAAGATATTCCATGGTCATGGATTGGAAGAATTAATATTGTCAAATGTCCATACTATCAAAAACATACAGATTCAATGCAATCCTTACCAAAAATTCCAATGGTGTTTTTCCCAGAAATAGAACAAACAAACCTCTAGAACCAATAAAAGACTTTGAGTAACTAAAGAAATCTTGAGAAAGAAGAACAAAGCTTGAGGTTTCATGCTCCTTGATTTCAAACTATATTATACAGCTGTAGTAATCAGAGTATTTTGGTATTGGCATAAAAACAGACTTATAGATAAGTGGAACAAAAGAGAGAACCCACCAATAAATACACACATATTTGGTCAATTTACAAAGAAAGGAGGTAAGATTATACACTGGGGAAAGGAAAGTTTCTTCAATAAATGGTCTGGGAAACTGCACAATGGCATGTAAAAAAAAAGAAACTGGATCACTTTCTTAGACCAAATATAAAAATCATCTCAAAATCAATTAAAGATATGGATGTAAGACTTGAAACCACAGAATTTCTAGAAGTAAACATAGGTGGTACGTTCCTTGACTTTGGCCTTGGCAATAATTTTTTTGTATTTGACACCAAAAGCAAAGGCAACAAAAGGAAAAATCTATGGGTGGGACTATATCAAATAAAAAACCTGCACAGCAAAGAAAACCATACATAAAACAAAAAGGCAACCTACTGAATGAGAGAAAACACTTGCAAATCAAATATGTGATTAAAAGGTTAATATCCAAAATATATAAAGAACTCATACAAGTCAATAGCAGAAAAATCAAAGAATCCAATTAAAAAATGTGCAGAAGATCTGAATAGAGGTGTTTACCCGCACTGCATTATGCACTGTGAACCACGAGGCTACAAGGTACGTGAACCTGGCAATCTTGTTTTTTTCAGTTTTATGTCAACAAAAATGCAGCAGATTAAAATGTGTAGTAAAATATAAGTAGATCACAAGTAAAGTTATGATGTAATTATTTACATCATGAATAAATGAAAGCACACTTTTTTAGAAAAAAATATTCTAGGCTTGAAAGAAATTTAGTTAATACCCTATTGAATAAAACACTCTAGCAATAATGATGTCTAAAAATCTTGTGTGCTGTAAAATAGCTAAATATTCAGATAACTCAAAATCTGTATTATTCATTTGATGTTCTATTTTTGTATGTTTGCAATGAATACTTCATTGAAAAATGCAAATATATGCATTGCAATTTTACCATTTTGCAAATGGGTGTTTACATTTTCTAGCTACTTTGAATACTTTTAAGAACCTTTATTATCTCACATTTTCAGAATATTTTGAAAGCTGGAATAAACCAGGGAAAACAAAGGGCATCTAGGCCCTGTCTGAAAAAGGATTCCAAAATGAAGAATTTGCATGGATATTTTAAATTAATTACAATATACAATGTAGTTAAAAGGCACCACTTATCACCTGAAGAGCAGTTGGCAGAAAATATGCACATGCGCCCTTACAGAACTACTCTCCACTAGGAAAGGGAATTACAGAGGATGATGTTAGAAACTCAGCACTTTTCTTTTTTGCCTGGTCACTCATTATTTTCCTAATTTTTTTTATTGAAGTATATAGTGATATACAATATTACATTGGTTTCAAATATACAACACACTGGTTCAACAGTTTATACACATTACTAACTCCTTACCCCATCTAATGCAGTTACTATCTGTCAATACAGGAAGATGGTACAGGATCATTGGCTGTATGCTCCATGCAGCACTAACCTCCCCATGACCAATCTACATTATGATTGAGAATTTTTGTGACTTTTTATCCTCCTCTCCATCCTCACCCCCCCCCACCACAAACCCTCCCCAATGGTAACCACCAGTCACTTCTCAATGGCTTTGAGTCTACTGCTGTTTTGTTCATTTTTTTTAGATTCCACAAATAAGTGAAACCATATGGTATTTGTCTTTCTCCACCTGGCTTATTTCACCTAGCATAATATCCTCTAGCTCCATCCATGCTGTTGCAAATGGCAGGATTTCTTTTCTTTTTTATGGCTGAATAATAGTCCATTGTGTATATGTACCACCTCTTTGTCCATTCATCTGTTGATAGACACTTTGGTTGCTCCCATATCTTGACTATTATAAATAATGCAGCAATAAACATTGGGGTGCATATGTCTTTTTGAATCAGGGATTCCTAGGAATGGAATTACTGGGTCAAGTGGTACTTTGGTTTTTTGAGGAGCCTCCATACTGCTTTACTCCCATAGTGGCTGCACTAATTTACATTCCCACCAACAGAGTAGAAGGGGGTTTCCATTTCTCCACATCCTTACCAACACTCATTATTTCTTATCTTTTGGATAGTGGCCACTCTAACAGGCATGAGGTGATATCTCACTGTGGTCTAGCTTTACATTCCCTTGATGCAGACCATCTTTTCAATTGGCTATTTCTAAATATCTGGCAGACTCTTTGGTGGTTGATTTCTTAATAGAAACAAAGTTTAAAACTTATCATAATCTGTTGTAGGTTTAGAATAACATCTCTTATGAAAATCTGTGCACAAAGATCATTTACGTGGCTGTTATACTAAAAAAACTACAGTTATACCCAGAGAAAGATTGATATGGGTGTACAGTACTTTCAAACTGAATCAAAGGAAACTCATTTATTTTAAGGTCACTGTAGTGACTTCAGTAACATTTAGCTATTTTAGTAGAAGAGCAGAATTGAGACAGCTATTTATATTCCATTTAGCACCACACTGCTCTAACTTCTAATTCTACAGATTGCTTTCTTAAATTTCCACTATTTTCACAATCTACATTTAGAAATAGTAATCTGGTTTGCATTAACTTTTGCTTTTCTGTGCTTTATTTTCATATTGAGTTCCCCATCACTTTTCCTGGGATGTTGGTAGATCAGAAAATAGACATAAGATGAATGGTTTTACACAAGTTTAATTACATTTTTTTCAAAGAAACTTACCATAAATGGTCAGATAACATGAAAAGATGCTTAACGTCTCTAGTAGTTAGAATGAAATTTTGTTTTTAGTATTTTAAATATTTTCATTTTAGATATTATTAAATATTTTAAATTTAGATAATTATATTTTTAAGTCCTAAGAAGTGTAACTTTTTTTTCTCAAGCAGCCCATTCTGGTTTTTGTTTTGTTTTCATATTCAGTGTTTTTTTAAAATAAACTTTATTCTTTTAGAGGTTTTAGATTCACAGTAGAATTGAGAGGGAAATATAAATATCTCCCAAATACTTGCTGCTCCCACATAGGCACAGCCTCCCCAGTGGACATCCCCCACCAGAGTGGGGCAGTTTTCAAATAATATCATATTCACCCAAAGTCCACACTTTTCACCATGATTCACTGTTGAGGTCGTACTTTCTTTGAGTCTGGACGTGTGCGGATGTGCGCCCACTGCTGTGGTGTAAAAAGGGGACGCGAGGCCCTTGAGTTCGTGTGGCCTCTGCCCATTCATCTCGTCCAATCCCTTCCTCTCCACCCAGCCCCTGGTAACCAATGACTTTTTGACTGTTTCTGTAGTTCCGCCTTTTCCATAATGTTAGATGGTGAAATAACTTGCCAGTAATTAGCCTTTGCAGATTGGTTTTTCTCACTTAGTAATAAGCACTTAAAAGTTCCTCCATGGCTTCTCATGGCTTGGTAGCTCATTACCTTTTAGCAAAGTATAATACAAATATTCCATTGTCTGGATGTACCACAAATTTATTTTTCCGTTTACCTAATGAAGAACATCTTGGTTGCTCTCAAGTTTTGCCAATCATGAATAAAGTTGGTGTAAATATTTCTGTGCAGGTTTCTGTCTGCACATAAGTTTTCAACTCCTTCAAGTAAATACCAAGGAGCGCAGTTGCTGGATCAGGTGGTAGCAACATGATTATCAGTTTGGTAAAAAAAAAAACTGCCCCATCTTCTGAAATGGCTGCACCAGTTTACATTCCCACCAGTAATGAAGTTCCTGTTGCTCCACAATGTCATTAGCATTTCATTTTGTCAGTGTTGTGGAATTCGGTTATTCTAATAGGTTTATAGTGGTAATCATTTCAATTTGCATTTCTCTGATGACACAGGATGTGGACCACGATTTCATATGCTTATTTGCCATCTGTGTATCTTATTTGGTGTCTATTAAAGTCTTGACCCATTTTTTAAATCAGGTTGTTTGTTATCTTTATTGTTGATGTTTAAGAGTTCTTTGTATATTTGATAACAAATCTTTATCAAATGTATATTTCAAACATATTTCCCCCTAGTCTGTGACTTGTCTTCTCATTATCTACAGAGAAAAAATTTTAATTAACTCCAGCTTGTCAAGTATTTCATGAATCATGGCTTTAGCACTGTATCTGAAAAGTTATTGCCATACATGAGGTCATCTAGATTTTCTCTTATTTTATCTTCCAGAAGTTTCATAATCTTGTATTTTACATATAGGTCTGTGATTCATTTTAGATAATTTTCTTAAGAATGTGGTCTGTTTGTGGACATACTTTTTATTTTTTTGCATGTGGATGTGCCGTTATTCCAGCACCAGGCTGCATGTGCTGCATTTTATCACCTTGGCTCTTTTGTCAAAGATCAGTTGACTGTATTCAGACGGGTCTATTTCTGAGTTCTCTATTCTATTCCATTGATATGAATGTCTATTCTTTCACCAATACAGGCATGCCTCCAAGATATTGTGGGTTCTGTTCCAGACCACCACAAGGTGAATATTGCAATAATGTGAATGTTGTAATAAAGTGAGTCAAATAAATTTTTGGTTTCCCAGTGCACATGTAAGTTATGTTTATACTACACTATAATCTGTTCAGTATGCAATAGCATTATATCAAAAAAATTTACGTGCCTTAATTAAAAAATATTTTATTGCTAAAAGATGCTAACCATCATCTCAGAGTTCCAAGAGCCATCACTTTTTGTTGGTGGAGGGTCCTGCCTCAGTGTTGGCTGCTGAAAGATGAGGGTGGTGGCTGGTGGGTGCTGGAAGTGGAGTGGCTGTGGCGATTTCTTAAAGTACGACGGGAATGAAGTCCGCTGCATTGACTGATTTTTCTTTTCAGGAACTATTTCTCTGTAGCATGCAATGCTGTCTGAGAGCATTTTACTCACAGTAGGACTTTTTTTCAAAATTAGAGTCAACCCTTTCAAATCCTGCTTCTGCTTTATCAACTAAGTTAATGTCATATTCTAAATTCTTCACTGTTATTTTAAGAATCTTCACAGCATCTTCACCAGTAGATTCCATCTCAAGAAACTACTTTATTTGTTCATCCATTAGAAGCATCTCCTCCTCTGTTCATTTTATTATGCAATTGCAGCAATTCAATCACATGTCCAGGCCCCACTTCTAATTCTAGTTCTCTTGCCGTTTCCACATCTGCAGTGACTTCCCCCACTGAAGTCTTGAACCCATGAGAGTCATCCATGAGGGCTGTTATCAACTTCTTCAAAACTCCTGTGAATGTTGATATTTTTATCTCTTCCCCTGAATCATAAATGTTATTAATGGCAGCAAGGATAGTTTTCAATTTACATTGCCCAGATCCATCAGAGGAATCACTATTTATGGCAGTGATAACCTTACAAAATGCATTTCTTAAATAGTAAGATGTGAAAGTCAAAGTGACTCCTGGATTCATGGGCTGCAGAATGGATGCTGTGTAGCAGGCATGAAAACATCAGTAATCTCATTGTCCACCTCCATCAGAGCTCTTGGGTGACCAGGTACATTGTCAGTGAGCAGTCATATTTGAAAAGAATCACTTTCTGAGTGGTAGGTCTCAATAGTGGGCTTTAAATATTCATTAAACTATGCTGTAAACAGATGTGCTGTCATCCAGTCTTCACTGTTTTGTCTGGAGATCACAGGCAGAGTAGATTTGCATCATCTTTAAGGGCCCTGGGACCTTTAGAATGGTCAACGAGCATTAGTTTCAACTTAAAGTCACCACCTAACAAGAGAGTCAGCCTGTCCTTTGAAGCTTTGAATCCAGGCCCTGACTTCTCCTTTCTAACTATAAAAGTCCTAGATGACATTTTCCAATTGAAGGCTGTTCTGCCTGCAGTGAAAACCTGTTGCCAGGGCAGCACCCTCGTGAATGATCTCAGCCGGACCTTCTGGGTAACGTGCTGCAGCTTCTCCCTCAGCACCTGCTGCTCCACCTGCACTTTTATGTAATGGAGATGTTTTCTTTTCTTTAAACCTCATGAATCAACCTCTGCTGGCTTCCAAGTTTCCTTCTGCAGCTTCCATCCCTCTCTTAGCCTCCATAGAACCGAAGAGAGTCAGGACCGTGCTCTGGTTAGGCTTTGGCTTCAGGGAATGTTGTGGCTGGTTTGACCTTGTATCCAGACCACTCAGACTTCCTCCATGTCAGCAGTGAGGCTGTTTCGCTATCTTATTATTCATGTGTTCCCTGGAATAGCACTTTTAAGTCCCTTCAGGAACTTTTCTTTGTGTTCACAGTTTGGCTATTTGCAACAGCAGGCCTTCCCTTCTGGCCCATCTTGGCTTTGACATGGCTTCCTCACTAATCTTAATCTTTTCTAACTTTTGATTTGATGTGAGAGACATGCAAGTCTTCCTTTTACTTGAACACTTAGAGTTATTGCAGGGTTCTTAACTGGCCTAATGCTGTGTATTAGGGAAAAGGAAGGCCAAGGGAGAGGGAGAGAGATGGGGGACAGCCAGTCAGTGGGGTAGTCAGACACAACAACATTTATTGATTAAGTTTGCCATCTTATATGGGCACAGGTCAAAGTACCACAAAGCAATTACAATAGTAACATTAAAGATCACAGATCACCATAACACATATATTAATGAATAATTTAAAAATATCGTGAAAATTACCAAAGCATCACACAGAGATACAAAGTGAACAAATACTATTTAAAAAATGGTGCTGTCAGTCTGTTCAATGCAGAATTTTCAGACCTTCTATCTGTAAAAAGGGCAATAGCCGCCAAGTGCAATAAATGAAGTGCAGTACAATGAGGTGTGCCTATACTTACAGTGTCTTGTTTATCGTAGTTTTATCTTAAGTCTTGAAGTCAGGTAGTCTCAGTCCTTTAACTTTCTTCTTCAGTACTGCTTTGCCTCTTTTGAGTCTTTTGCCCCTCCAAAACAATTTTGGAATCAGTTCATCATTATCCAGAAAATAACTTCCTGAGATTTTGATTTGGATGTGTGGAATCTCTGGACCAATTTGGGAAGAACTGACACCTTAACAACATTGAGTCTGTTTACTGATGAATGCAGAATATCTCTGTTTAATTCTTTGATTTCATTTGTCAGAATTTTGTAGTTTTCCTCACATAGATGTACATATTTTATTGGATTTATAGCTATGCATTTCATTTTCCTTTGGGTGGTAATGGAAATGTTACTGGGCTTGAATATCATATTCCACATGTTCACTGCTGGTAAATATGAACTTCTGTATATTAACCATGTTTCCTTCAATCTGGATAACCATTAATTATTAGTTATAGTAGTTTCTTTTGTTGTTGATGCTTTAGATTTTCTACATCGGCAATCTTGTCATTTTGGAACAATGAGATTTTCTGTCTTTCTTCCCAAAGTAATATGCTTTATTTCCTTTTCTTTTCTTATTGCATTATCTAGGACTTTCAGTATGTGGGTGAACAGTACTGGTGAAGGGGGCATTCTTGCCTTGATTCTGATCTTATATGGAAGTCTTCTATTTTATCACCATTAAGTATGATGTTAGCTGCAGGGTTTTTTTAGATATTCTTTATTATTTGAGGATATACCCCTCAATCCTAATTTACTGATTTTTATTAATTCCTAATCAAAGTAAAAACATGGATATCCTCAAAAACATTTTTCTAGTATAGAATTATTAAAACAAGTGTTACAAATAAAAACCTCAGAAATAAATAAGCAATATTCTTTTCTTATAATACACATCTGGTTCTTCCCATTGAGTCTAACATTTTTACTGTACAGTTGGCATCAGGTGAGCACTTTGTTGCATATAATATATTTAGTTTGTAGTTTGTTTCAGTTTTCCAGAAAAATTCACAGTGCCTTCTTATTTTCATGCTTACAATTATAACATTCTTTGCCGTGTATGCTTTTTCCCCTCATAATAATGTTTTATACCTATTTATGTTTCTGTCATTTGGAGAATGGTTTGAGGATGGTTATCATTTAATACATTTTCTCATTCAAATACTACAAGCCAAAACTTGTTTTGATTCCTCATGAAAGACAGAAAGTAAATAAAAGTACATTAACTATTCAACTTTTGAATTAAAATTTCTATTTTTGTTTTAAAGTTCTATTTTTTTATATTAAGTCTTGGAAAGAATATTACCAAGTAATTATTATTTCTAAATAGTCTCTACATGTTAAATTGATTATTGTGGAAATATTTTAAGAAAATCACAAAATATGATAAAATTCCCATTTAACCAATGACTCTCATTATAGGTAATGAACAATAAATTTTCACAAATTAGTCCATCTATAGCTTTCAAGTGATATCCTAAACACAGAGGATGGCAGAAAAACCCCCCGCAATGTGCAGTAGGATCCACAGAGACCACAGTCCCTGGCTTGTCAGATCATCTCAGTTAATTTCATATTTGACTAAAATCAGAGACAGCTTAAGATTTCAGAATTTAAAGATTCATAATTGAACAACTACTGCAGCTGCTTCCTGGCCAGTCCTTTAAAGGTTATGATGTCTGCGCATGGAGGAGTCCTACACTTCTGGGTTATCTGGGTAGATAATCGACTGATCACACTCAATTGTTTCTCTTTTAAAATTCCATTAAAGTCATAGTAAGTCACTAGAAATTATAAACTTATGATGAATAAAACTAACAGAAGAATGACCAAATGAGCGGTTTCAGTTTCACTGGACCATGATAATTTGATCAGAGTAGTGAATAATGTACCAGGTAGTGGAAGTAGTCCAAAATGGTCCTAAAGCATGAGGCAGCTCTGAAACAAGTTGCTTTTTCCGGCAGTAATCCAGATAGTCTCAGTACTTGAGGACGCCAAGTTTAATTGTGCAGAAAAGGAATAAAACATGGAGCTAAATTCAAAGGGATTAACTGAAATTGTTCATGGGGGTTTTCTTCCTTACCTCTAGATTCACACCGCAGAATCTAGTTCATCCCCAGAAAAAGTGAATGTGCCAAGGAAAGCAGTGAGTAGGGCACTGGCCTCCCCTCTTTAGTTCTGTTTCCAGCCCTGCCCACTCCCACCGAGGTGAGCAAGCAGCGGGCACAGCTGCACGCTCAGAGCTGCCAGCCAGTGTCTCAGCACCTGATGTGCCATCAAATGAAAAACTGCCCCAGAACAGAGGTGACAGACATGACGAAAAAGGACAACAAAAGCACATAAAGGAATTCTAATGTGTGTGCTCAGAAAAATTTAGGAGATCACACACACAAAATAATAAAGAAACCATCAGGTGTAGCTCCTGATAAAAGAATGAAAATACACCCACTAAAGTATACTGCTGCAAAATTGGAAAACCCTGACCCTAAAGGAGAAGAAAAAGTAATTTATAAAGTTTAACAGTGGAATAATGAAACCCAAGGCTGTTTAAAATGTATACCACCATTGCTTAACTTTTTGGAAATTATTCAAACATGGTTTCACATAAAACATGGGAGAACCCTCTTCCTCCAGATAATACAGGATCTGGAAAAGAGTTTGATCAGTAAGTACCTCGTCTCTGGCAACACAGCTATTTCTGAGGCAGACCTGGGCTTGGAGCCTGCCAGCCAGTCTCAGAGTATGTGGGATCTCCAGGCTATGGTGACTCCTACAGAAAGAAGCAGTTACGGAGCACAAGCCCTATGCCAGGCAGTGTGTGACGTGCTCTAAACATACCATCAACTCATTTATCTTCACAATGACACTGGAGGAAGGTATGCTTATCGACCAACTTATAACTGAGGAAACAGGGCCCAGGGAGCCTCCATGACCCTCCAGTGGTCACAGAGGTAATAAATGCCACAGCTGGACCCAAGACCCAGGCTGCCTGGCCCCAGAGCCTAGGCACCTTGTTCTCTACCTCTTATGTGTTTCTAAGTTTGGAAGAGTTTGTACTGAGATGAGCTTTCACTGCAGTTCAGATCATTTGGAAGGAAGAGGGTGTTTTTTTTCTTTTTCTTTTTTCTGTCAATCCTCAAAGCAAATGCTAAGGACACTGCATCTGTAGGACATACAAGAGGAGAGAAATTTTATTTTCTGGTCAGCTCAGAATGGCTGATATTGTTATTCAGGTGCAATAGAAGATTAATATAATTTCTTCAAAAGGAAGCAAGGGAGTGAGTGAAGAAAGTGGTGTAAATGGAGAAAGAGTGTGTGAACGATTGGAAAACAGACTATAAGAGGTATTTCAAGCGTGGCTACTCCAGAGATAGAGAAGAGCATATGCAGGTGGGTGAACAGTGCAGGGACACATGTCTATGACTGGACATTCACCCCTTCCTTCTCAGCCATGCTGATGGAGATGCACAGGGATTGTCTTACTGTGGTTCTTACCTTTCAAGTACTAGGTGTTCTGTGGGTCCTTCTAGTTACAAAGACGTGAGTTAGTGTGTGTAGCCACCATGAGTACTGACACCAACTGACCAGTAGGATTTCGATAATGGTGAACTAGGCATTTTTGTGCACGCCCTCATGTTCTCTCTCTCATTCTCTCTGAGGAAACCTGAAAAGCTAGATGAAACATATATTTTAAAATCTACTAGGAAGTATCAAAGAGCTAACAAGACAGTGATGAATTATGCAACAAAATCCAGAATGTGTGCTCTGTGGTCGTAAACAACACGGTAAAATATTAACAGGCAGCTGAATAAATTAGATGGGGTTAGAAACAGAAGTTTATTTTATATTTAAGGTCAATGATTTCAACTTCTAACCCTTTTGGGTTTTCATTCCCCCCATTACATTTAGCAGGTCTCTGAGCTACTGATTTCAAGACACTCTCTCTAAGTTCTAAAACTGTCTCTTAAACTGAGAAGCTCAATTGATCAGAAAATTTAGGCATATTGGAGGGATTTTAGTTTTCTTGTTTTAAACATGTCCACCATAATAATTTGCCTTCCTTGGATTTGCATATTAGACAATCCTAAAAAATAGGAGAGTTTATTCCTAGACCAAGAAGGAATGAAAAGTAAAAGAAAATATACTGTACACTTACGCATCTTTTTGGAGATTTGTTTCCTATTTTCAGAGAACTGTTTCCACTCTTATTTTGGGCAATACACTCACCTGCCTGCTTCCCACCTCACAGGCAGGGCTCAGGGCCACAGGTAATAGGTTCATGCCTGAACACTCTTCAAAGTGAGCCAATCAGAGTCTCTCCCAGTTTGGATCCCAGCAAGACTGCAGCTCAGCATGTTTGCTGTTTTTAAGTAACAAAACGTAAACAGGTGCACTCTTGACTGCCATATTCTGATCTATGCCTGGGAAGAAATAAATCTGGTTGGCGCATAAAAGACCGAGGCAGGTGCTCAGAGAGACTCAGAATAGAAAACAGGGAGATAATTCTGATGGTGATGACCCCTTGATTCCAATTTTTCCAGAGGCCAAACCCTTTGTCTTTTGATTATGTGAGATATTTTGGTATGTTATTAATATATGTTTTCATATTAAGCTAATTGTATTTGGCTTATTTTTTTGCAGTCATAAAAGAGAGTTATATATTTCGAAATTTTGTACAAGGCAGCATTATCCCACTATAACCTGGACCATAAACACATGCAGCAATTAATTTTATATGTACTTTACATAATGAAAGCTCTTCAGGAATGGAGAGAGTTTTCCCCTAAGCCCCAGAAATTCAATTTGGCATATTAAGTTTAATTAGCTTAAAAGAGGAAATGACCAGACCTCTATAATTATTAATACTTTTTCCTTTGTATCTTTATATAGCAAATATCTCAATATTGACTTGCATCTGTTTCTCTAGTCCTGGCTTATTTTTCTTATTTCATATATTTTAATATTAAAGTCATATTTGGTTTGCTTTGCTATACTTAAAGAAATGAATAAAACATACACATTATGTGAAACAATTAGAAATGGCTAATCCTGAGATTTCAGTCTCTGAATAAAATAGCTTCAAATATTCTAAATTACACAGCTGATTCACCAAACCTGAGATGAAATGTCAAGGGTACATGACCAATTATCTAAGATATTTCATTTATAGTTGAGGCCATAAATTGTTCATGATGAAGTCTTGAGAAAAATGCTTAAATGTCAAATAGTAGTATTCTAGGCTCTTTATTAATTCTACTTTTCTGATTTTTTTTCACATTGTTATCTTCCAACCATTTAACAGTATGTAAGTACATTTGACTCTTTACACTTTTAATTCAGATTTGGATACAGAACAAAGAATAGCACATATTGATAACTGATCCAGAAAAGTTGAGATGATTACGTTATTTGATAACATTGACCACAACTTAATTCATTCAGTATCACTGTTGAAGAAAACATATAATAACCAACTGCTTCAAAATATATAATGAAAAGAATTGTAGACTTCTACTGAAAGGCACATTTGAAATGGAATCTGGCTTTTTCTAGTGCTTGTAGTTTAAAGCGTTTGTTATAGAAGGCTGACATTTCATTTGATAACAGATAAAATTTGGTAGAATTACTGCAATTCAAACATAAATATCTTTGACAACTAACATCCACTGTGTATCTCAGACAAGTTGGCATACTTTTCTTATTTGCAGAAAATGAAAAGTCATTATTTTATAAAGAATACTGCTGTTAAGAATTTGCTACATTAAAGAATGGAGATGCTTATATTGTTCTCAAATGGAAAAGCTCAAATTTATGTTGCCACACCCTGCTAAATGTATAGTAAATATTTAATTCAAAATCAATCAGAATCCCATTTTGGAGATTATTAAACAAAATGATTTGTAAGTTAGTATGGGAGAATAAAGAACATGGGAAATATGATATACATTAATGGGATATTTCAATTGAGTGATAAAATTGTTTTTAAATTAATGTTTTCATAATAGGCTTTACACTTGGAAAAAATAAAGCTTAAGTTTATCACCTATTCAGTATGATTTCCAAATGAGTTCATGTTCTAAATATAAAAATAAAAATATTAGAGGAATCATCAGAATTGAAAAGTCATTTTTCTTTAATTTTGTTATCGTTAATGTACAATTACTTGAACAACATTATGGTTACTAGACCCCCTATTATCAAGTCCCGCCCACAGACTCCATTACAGTCACTGTCCAACAGCATAGTAAGATGCTATAGAATCATTACTTTTCTTCTCTGTAAATACTGCCTTTCCCTTGTCCCCTCTTCCACTACATTATGTGTGATAATCGTAATGCCCATTTTCCCCCCTTATCCCTCCCTTCCCACCCATCTTCCCCAATCTGTTTCCCTTTGGTAACTGTTAGTCAATTCTTGGGTTCTGTGAGTCTGCTCCTGTTTTGTTCCTTCAGTTTTCTCTTTGTTCTTATACTCCACAGATGAGTGAAATCATTTGATACTTGTTTTTCTATCCCTGGATTATTTCACTGAGCATAATACCCTCTAGCTAAATCCATGTTGTTGCAAATGGTAGGATTTCTTTCTTCATATGGCTTAATAATATTCCACTGTGTATATGTACCACATCTTTTTTATCCATTCATCTACTGATGGACACTTAGGCTGCTTTCATTTCTTAGCTATTGTAAACAGTGCTGCGATAAACATAGGGGTGCATATGTCTTTTTTAATCTGAGAAGTTGTATTCTTTGGGTAAATTCCAAGGAGTGGGATTCCCGGGACAAATGGTATTTGTACTTTTAGTTTTTTGAGGAACCTCCATACTGCTTTTCACAATGGGTGAATTAGTTTACATTCCCACCAGCAGTGTAAGAGGGTTCCCCTTTCTCCACATCATTGCCAACATTTGTTGTTGTTTGTGTTTTGGATGTTGGCCATGCTAACTGGTGTGAGATGATATCTCATTGTGGTTTTAATTTGCATTTCTCTGATGACTAGCAATGTGAAGCATCTTTTCATGTGCCTGTTGGCCATATGAATTTCTTTGGAGAAGTGTCTGTATAGCTCCTCTGATCATTTTTTAATTGGCTTATTTGTTTTTGTTTGTTTAGGTGTGTGAGTTCTTTATATATTTTGGATGTCAACCCCTTATCGGATATGTCATTTATGAATATATTCTCCCATACTGTAGGATGTACTTTTGTTCTACTGAGGTGTTCTTTGATGTACAGAAGCTTTCTAGCTTGATATAGTCCAACTTGTTCATTTTTGCTTTTGTTTCCCTTGCCCAGGGAGATATGTTCATGAAGAAGTTGCTCATGTTTATGTCCAAGAGACTTTTGCCTATATTTTTTCTAAGAGTTTTATGGTTTCATCACTTACATTAAGATCTTTGATCTATTTTGAGTTTACTTTTGTGTATGGGGTTAGACAGTAATCCAGTTTCATTCTCTTACATGTAGCTGTCCAGTTTTTCCAACACCAGCTGCTGAAGAGGCTGTCATTTCCCCATTGTATATCCATGGCTCCTTTATTGTATATTAATTGACGATATGTGCTTGGGTTTATATCTGGGCTCTCTATTCTGTTGCACTGGTCTATGGGTCTGTTCTTGTGCCAGTACCAAATACTCTTTATTACTGTGGCTTTGTAGTAGAGCTTGAAGTCAGGGAGTGTAATTGCCACTGCTTTATTCTTCGTTCTCAGGATTGCTTTGGCTATTTGGGGTCTTTTGTCATTCCATATGAATTTTACAACTATTTGCTCTAGTTCATGGAAGAATGCTATAGGTATTTTGATAGGGATTGCACTGAATCTGTAGATTGCTTTAGGCAGGATGGCCAATTTGGCAATATTAATTCTTCCTAGCCAAGAGCATGGGATGAAGGTCTTTCACTTTCTTGGTTAGCTTTATTCCTAGGTATTTTATTCTTTTGGATGCAATTGTGAATGGAATTGTTTTCCTGATTTCTCCTTTTGCTAGTTCATTGTTAGTGTATACGAATGTAACAGATTGCTGTGCATTAATTTTGTAGCCCGCAACTCTGCTGAATTCAGATATTAGATCTAGAAGCTTTGGAGTGTATACTTTAGGGTTTTTTTATGTACAATATCATGTCATCTGCAAACCGACAGTTTGACTTTTTCCTTACCAATCTGGATGCCTTTTATTTCTTTGTGTTGTCTGATTGCCATGGCTAGGACCTCCAGAACTATGTTGAATAAAAGAAGGGACAGTGGGCATCCTTGTCTTGTTCCTGTTCTTAAAGGAAAAGCATTCAGCTTTTCACTCTTAAGTATAATGTTGGCTGTAGGTTTGTCATATATGGCTTTTATTATGTAGAGGTACTTGGCCTCTATACCAATTTTGTTGAGAGTTTTTATCATGAATGGATGTTGAATTTGGTCGAATGTTTTTTCAGCATTTATGGAGATGATCATATGCTTTTTGTCCTTTTTGTTGATGTAGTGGATGATGTTGATGGATGTTCGAATGTTGTACCATCCTTGCATCCCTGGGATGAATTTCACTTGATCATGATGGATGATCCTTTTGATGTATTTTTATATTCGGTTTGCTAATATTTTGTTGAGTATTTTTGCATTTATGTTCATCAGGGATATTGGTCTGTAATTTTCTTTTTTTGTGGTGTCTTTGCCTCATTTTGGTATTAGAGAGATGAAGGCCTCATAGAATGAGTTTGGGAGCACTGCCTCCTCTTCTCCTTTTTGGAAAACTTTAAGGAGGATGGGTTTTAGGTCTTCACTAAATGTTTGATAAAATTCAGCAGTGAAACCATCTGGTATAGGGGTTTTATTCTTAGGTAGTTTTTTGATTACCAATTCAATTTCTTTACTGGTAATTGGTCTATTCAGATTTTCTGTTTCTTCCTGGGTCAGCCTTAGAAGGTTGTATTTTTCTAGAAAGTTGTCGATTACTTCTAGGTTATCCACTTTGTTAGCATATAATTTTTCATAGTAGTCTACATAATTCTTTGTATTTCTGTAGTGTCTGTAGTGATTTTGCCTATCCCATTTTGATTCTGTTTATGTATGTAGACTCTCTTTTTTTCTTGATAATTCTGGCTAGGGGTTAATATATTTTGTTCATTTTTTGAAGAACCAGCTCCTGCTTTCCTTGATTCTTTCTATTGTTTTAGTCTTCTCAATTTTATTTATTTAAGCTTTAATCTTTATTATGTCCCTCCTTCTACTGTCCTTGGGCATCATTTGTTCTTTCTTTTCTAGTTTCACTAATTGGGAATTTAGACTGCTCATTTGGGATTGTTCTCCTTTCCTGAGGTATGCCCATATTGCAATATATGTCCCTTTTAACCACGGCCTTCGCTGGGTCCCACAGATATTGTGGTGTTGAATTATTGTTGTCATTTGTCTCCATATACTGTTTGTTCTCTGTTTTTACTTGGTCATCGACCCAATGATTATTTAGGAGCATGTTATTAAGCCTCCGTGTGTTTGTGGGCTTTTTTGTTTTCTTTGTGTAGTTTATTTCTAGTTTCATACCTTTGTGATCTGAAAAGCTGGTTGGTACAATTTCAATCTTTTTGAATTTATTCAGGTTCTTTTTGTGGCCTAGTATATGATCTACTTTTGAAAATATTCCATATGCACTTGAGAAGAATATGTATCCTGTTGGTTTTGGATGGAGTGTTCTGTAGATGTCCATTACTGTTCTAATATGTTGTTTAGTGCCTCTGTCTCTTTATTTATTTTCTGTCTGGTTGATCTGTCCTTTGGAGTGAGTGGTGTGTTGAAGCCTCCTAAAATGAATGCATTGCGTTTAATTATGTTAGTATTTGTTTCACATATATAGGTGATCCTTTGTTGGGTGAATAGATATTTATAATAGTTATATTCTCTTGTTGGAGTGACCTTTCTTTCGTTATGCAATGTCCTTCTTTGTTTCTAGTGACTTTTTTTGTTTTGAAGTCTATTTTGTCTGATATGAGTACTGCAACTGTGGCTCTTTTTTCTCTATTAGTTGCATGAAATATCTTTTTCTATTCCTGTACTTTCAGTCTGTGTATGTCTTTGGGTTTTAATTGAGTCTCTTGTAGGCAGCATATAGATGGGTCTTGGTTTTTTATCCCTTCAGTAACTCTATGTCTTTTGATTGGTGCATTCAGACCATTTACATTTACGGTGATTATCGATAGGTATGTACTTATTGCCACTGCAGACTTTAGTTTCGTGGTTACCAAAGGTTCAAGGGTAATTCCCTTACTATCTAACAGTCTAATTTAACTCACTTCATATACTATTGCAAACAGAACCTCAAGGGTCTTTTATTTTTCCTCCTTTTTCTTCCTCCTCCATTCTTTTTCTGTTATGAATCATATTCTGTACTCTTTGTCTATCACTTGAGTGACATTTATTCAGCCTTAGGAATACTTCCATCTATAGGAGTCCCTCCAAAATGCACTATAGGGGTGGTTTGTGGGAGGTAAATTCTCAGTTTTTGCTTATCTGAAAATTGTTTAATCCCTCCTTCAAAAGTAAATGATAACCTTGCCAAGTAAAATATTCTTGGTTCAAGGCCCTTCTGGTTCATTGCATTAAATATATCATGCCACTCCCTTCTGGCTCGTAAGGTTTCTGTTGAGAAATCTGATGATAGCCTGATAGGTTTTCCATTGTATGTGATCTTTTTTCTCTCTCTAGCTGCTTTTTAAAGTCTGTCTTTATCCTTGATCTTTGCAATTTTCATTATTATATGTCTTGATGTTGTCTTCCTTGGGTCCCTTGGGAGATCTGTGTACCTCCTTGGCTTGAGAGACTATATCCTTCCCCAGACTGGGGATGTTTTCAGCAATTGCCTCCTCAAAGACACTTTCTATCCCTTTTCCTCTCTCTTCTTGTTCTGGTACCCCTATAATGTGAATATTGTTCCATTTGGATGGGTCACACAGTTCTCTCAATATTCTTTCATTGTTAGAGATTCTTTTATCTCTGTGCCTCAGCTTCTTTTTATTCCTATTCTCTAATATCTATTCCATTTACTATCTCTTCTACTACATCTAATCTGCTTTTAAGTCCCTCCATTCTATGTTTCATTTCAGATATGGAATTTCTTAATGACTGAATGTCTGACTTAAATTCGTTCCTGAGTTCCTGAATCTTTTTCTGTACCTCCATAACCAGGTTTATAATTTTTATTTTGAACTCTCTTCCAGGAAGATTGGTGAGTTTGGTTTCATTTGACCCTTTTTCTGGGGTTTGTGAGATTTTGATCTGAACCATGTTCTTTTGACATTTCGTATTTATGTGTGGTGCCCACTAGTGCACAGAAACTCCAGTCTCTGGAGCTGCTCAGCCCCTAGAGTGAGGTTGGGGGTTGCAGGGGAGCGGAGCTTGTGCCTGGACAGAGGAAAGATCTGTTTCCTGATTCCCGCCTGCGGTGCCTGTCTCCAGTGTCACAGCCAGTGAGCCCAGCACACAGGTGTAAGCCTCTGTGCTTTGTGTCTCTAGCTGTTGCAGGCGGGGCCTCCCTCTGGCTGGCCTGACACCAGCACAGTGACTGTCAGTTTGCAAACCAGTGCCGGCAGGTTAGGACGATGGTGCAGCAGGGTGCATGTCACAGTGGGGGGCCTCGGAGCTGAGCAGGCAGCCAGGGGGATGCAGAACCTGAAGCTCCTCAAAGTTCCCAACCAGATGGGCAGAGCACGCCCAGACAACCTTGTCAAGCTCTCCCTTCTGCCGTGCAGTAACCTCTGTGCAAACCCTGCCCCTTTAGCAGCCCTCTTGCTGCTAGGAAGCCTCTCAGACCACCTGCTCCTCCTCTGACAGAGTCGCTGGGTGTGGATCCCACATCCACAAATGGACAGAATGGCAGTCTCTCAAGCAGTTCTCCTCTCCCAGCTCCCCAACGTCCAGAGCACCACACACTGTAGGTTTCTTCTTGCAAAACAGTCAGCAGTCCCAGGCTTCCACCCCCTTCCCTGCTCCGTTTTTCTTCCTCCCACCAGTGAGCTGGGGTGGGGGAAGGGCTTGGGTCCTGCTGGATTAAGGCTTTGATATGTTCCCCTGTTTCACGGAGTCTGCTCTCTTTATGAGATCTGTATGCAGCCTGGTTCAGCCTTCTTTCTCGTTGCTGTTTTAGGGTTAGTTGTATTAACTATAATTTTGTACTATCTGTGGTTTTGGGAAGAGTTCTCCGTCTCACCTCTCATGCCACCATCTTGAATATCTGAAAAGTCATTTTTAAGCAAGGCAGGAAAACCATAATTTATAAAGGAAAGGAATGAAAGAATAGACTGCATAAATATTAAAGATTTTAGTATGTTGAAGTCCATCCAAAACAAACGAAGTCAAAAGACATGAGAGACTGAAGAAAAGTGTTTGCTTCACATGGTGGAGGCAAGTTGCTGCCATACAAAAAAATGCTTCAAATTAATCAGAAAACTTCCAGCAAGAAAAAGCTAAAGAAAAACCTGGAAATTCATTACTGTTGTGACATTGAATCTTTAAGCTTCAGTTTCAAAATGAACATCTAAATATATTTAAATGTAGATATAAAATATATCTCATCATATATATTTCTTAGTATATTTTGTGATTTTCCTAAAGGTCTCAGATTTCACTATCTTCAATTTCTTCTTTTTTATTGCCTACATCTCTTTCTCTTGTCATTCTCCTCTGTTTTATTTCAGCATTGGCAATTCCTTCATTTAAGCAGCAAAACAGAATATTACCAACTGACCTATGTTGATTCTTTTATAATTTCTCATTCTTATAAAGAACAAATTATGATTTTCATTGCATTTTATAATCGATAGGATCTGAGATGATTTATAATGATGACCGTATGAACCGCACTTTAATAGTTCACACTAAGTAAATGATCATTATTTTTGAGTATCAAATTCTGGAACTATACTATCTGCTAGGGCTTTGAATTTATGGAAGCCTCCAGCCTCCATTATTGCCCAACTTGGCTTTCTGATGTATGTGGCCATATTAGGATCACCCTTCTGCCAGTAGGAAGAACCTGGGCATGCGAAAGGAACCTCCAACTATCCCATACACTTTATCCTTAATTTCTTCTCCCAGGTCTGCTCAGCTCTCACACCCAAACACCTCACATGAGTGCACCCCACATGTGTGCACACACACACACACATTTTCTCAGAATGAAGTCATGCTTTCTTGCTAAATTTTATTTATAGATACGCTGTTTAAAATATTTGCAAATCTTTAAATAAAGTATTGGCACATTTTTTTCTCTTGAATATCTGGGAGTTTTTAGTATTGAATAAAGGAATTTAAAAAATATGTAGCAAGTTTCTCAAAATTAAGAATTTACATAGCTTTACAGAATTCCTTGGGAATTTGAAAAATTATGTTAAAGTGGTAACAAATATTTTCTTGTGGCACCTTATTTTTGGAAAGGTAGAGGAGATGCATCAAATCATTCTTGTAACTTTCTCAAATTCCCTTACAATGGTATCATCAGTTCTACTTTGGGGAGATAATTTTAAAAATAATTGCCCAAAAGTATCATCAACGACATTAACCACTTCAAATGTATGCCTACAGTTTGGCCTAATATTCATCTATCTAAGTATATCTAAGGAATACTTTAAAGGCTTATATACCTTATACCTATGGCTATACCTTCTTCTTATTTTCACTTAAAAAAATGTTGTGGTATCTCTGAGGCATCTGTATAAAACATTAAATAGGACTCCAGTGTTCTTGGTGTCAGAGACAAAAAAAGAAAAATATTTGGGGTGTTGGATAAGACCCACATTGAATAATTTTTGTAAGGTCTTTAATGATGTCTATTGATCCAATCAAATGGCATGTATTTTGGGGTCGTAAACCATCCCTTTACCCACCAAACACACCTGCACTTTAATTTGTTAGAAGATCGTTTAAATAGTATAGATTCAGGTTGATGTTACTTATCTTCAGTGGGCAGGAAAGGGATGGGTGGGTTCCAGGGTGCCACTGCAGTGCTACCCCAAAGCAAAGTGTGTATGTAGACAGGATGAAAGAAGACAGGCACGGTGACTGAAGTGTGTGAACAGAGCTGCTGGGTTTTCCAGGGGAGGGCTAGAGGAGACTAGATAAGGCTAGAGGGAGCCTTTGGGAAGCCTGAAACTACATAAGTAAAGCAGTTTTATTACAGAGTATTTCTGGATGTGACAATGGTGTGCATCTTAGAAGGCGAGTGGGAAATGATACCCAGAACAAGACTCAGGAAAAGACCAAAGGCTGGAATGTTCCTTTCTAACCTTCAGAGCTCCAGCTACAGGTTCACAGAAGAGACCATTTGAGGCACAGGAAAAGCAAGCAAATCTATTGATCATTTTATTGTCTCATATTAATTACCCGAGCAAGAAGTATTTCTGGCCATACTATGATCATAATTTCAATTGTGAAAGAATTACTCATGAGGGACTAATCAGCTATTAACATCCTGGTGTGGCTACATTATTTTTAGAGCTAAATTCCTAACGGCTTTAGGGAAAGGCAAAGTCCATATCGTCATAGGTATAGTTCTGGAACAATTCAATTTCAGATAAATTTTTAGATTCTTTGAGTCTGATCTGCAACAGATCAATTTTCTCACTGACTTTCTTCCACAAAAGAGGTCAAATTGGGCAGCTGGAACTTTCTGGTCCAGAAGGAGACAAATGAACCTTTTAATATTAAACTGCTTCCCCAGCACATCTTTTTTAATGTAGCTGGATCAAACTAATGAAATGAAATTTTAAATGCTTTCATGTATATCAGCTGCTCGGTGGCCACTGGGGTCTTCTTCACCATTAGTCTGAATGCATTAATCTGTTCTAGTTCTTGCCTGGTGCTGCTGAAACCACACTATGACTACAGTGTTCCCTCACACGTTATCAGTAGGGTGGTGTGCATGCAAAGCCATGCAAATATATCACTCCATTCACAGTTTAAAATGAGGCTTGTTTATTTAAATTTCTGGAGATTTCAAGATAGCACTTTCTAAAAATAGAAGAGTGTGATTATTTGTAAACACATTAAAGAGACATCAAGAAAATCATTTTATTTTTAGGCATCTAAATATATAGCTCAGAAAGGAATTCATACTCTACAGGGGAAGTTTTCATCTAAAAGTAGGTCAGAAGTAATTTATATGTGCTCACGTAAAGTTCAGAGAAAAATACTCTGTATGTTTACAAATAAAAAAGATAGCTTTAAAAATTAATACAGGTAAAGTTAACTTTAACCTTCTTAAATTCATTATCTTTTTATTATAAGCACTAAATATGTTTACAAGTGGAAGCAACAAAATTAATTCCAGCTGACTTTACAGCTTTTACATTTGAAAGATTATGGGTTACTTAAATTAATCCTATGTCTCAGCAAGGTTTTAATATACTGTCAATCATATTTACCCTTAATGTAATAACTCATCAGAGTAATCTGGCAATGGGAAGCAAGAAAATAGATTGGTAGTTGAGTCAATGAATTGAATTATTTTTATCTTGAGCAATTATTAACACCAATGTGAAACAAAATACCTTAGGAAGGTAATATTCATTTTCCTCACATGCCACTGCCAATTCACTTTAAGACTCCAAATCTGTGAAGTGGTGGTACTCATTCCAGCTCTAATTACATTAGGGGGTTTGATAGAAGAGCAAGTCCATTGGAAAGCGATTGCTTTGGTGTGGAAAAAACAAAACAAAAAACAAGCTATAAAAAGAAAACTAGACCCATAAAAGCCACAACAAGAACCAGTAACTGTAAGACATGAAAGCCTGTACAGTGTGCCGCAGAGTACTACTGTCAGGTTCAGCTTAAAGTTTTTCCAAATAGGTAGGCCTTCTGGAATGGGAGGAGGAAATGTGTCCTCTACTGAGTTTGATGCCTTGTGTTAATATTTTAAAGTTCTTTATCTTAAAATAAAATACAGATTCAGAAAACTACATGAGTAAGTATTTAGTTAAATTAATTACCAAAAGAAATACAAACTGGTCTCTGCCCCAGCCAGCTGCATAAGGAAACAGAACTTTTTAGCAGCTCTTCCATGTGGCTGTTCTAATCATAAACCCCTCCTTTCCACAGAAGCAGCCACCATCCCCATGTTTACAGTGGTAACTGAGTTTCTTTATACTTTTATCAAAGGTACTTCTCCAGGCACAATAGTTTAAAATTGTCCTTTTGTAACACTTTATGTATTCTTTAAGTTAATTTTTAATAGATGAGTGGATAAAGAAGAGATGGAACATACACACAATGGAAACAAAAAGTATGAATGAAAAGAAATGAAAAGAAATCCTGCCATTTGCAATAACATGGATGGACCTAGAGGGTATTATGCTCAGTGAAATAAGCCAGCTGGAGAGAGACAAAGAGCATATGATTTCACTTATTTTTGGAATCCAAAAACAAAACAAAACAAGAGGAACAAAACAGTAGTAGACTCAGAGACACTGTGAAGTGACTGGTGGTTACCATGGGGGAGGGGTTAGGGTTGAGGGAGGGGCAGGAGGAGGGGGATAAAAGGGCACAAAAATTCTCAATCATAATATAAGTTGGTCACAGAAATAGAAGTGCACCATGGAGAATACAGCCAGTGATTCTGTAACATCTTCCTATGTTGACAGATTGTAACTGCACTGGAGGGGGTGAGGATTTAATAATGTGGTTAACTGCTGAACCATTGTGTTGTACACTGGAAAATATAATATTTTATAACAACTATAATTCAATAAAAATTTTTAAATGTTTTAGGATTAAGAAAGAAGTGCCGAAGATGGCGGCTTGAGCAGGACGGCGGAAATCTCCTCCCCAAAACATATATATCTATGAAAATACACCAAATACAACTATTCCTAAAAGAGAGACCAGAACGTACAGGACGGCGCACAGCCTGCATCTGCACATGAGAGGACTCCGCACCCCACGAGGTGGGTAAGATATGGAGCCGCGTCCCGTTGGGACCCAAGCACTCCCCCACACCAGTGCACCGGTGGGAGGAGAGGATTCAGGACCTGGAGGGAGTGGAAGCACAGGCCCAGGAAATAACCAGCCCTGGTGATCTGCGCCAGGAGCACTGACACACATCGAGCGGTGTATTGGCTATTGGAGAGGCAGAAGGTGCAGGTTTTGAGCTGGGAACGCGCCCGGGTCTTTGCAGCAGGCTTCCCAGGACAAAGAAAAGTGCACGGTTTTTTTTGGTGGTCTAAAAGAGGAAGGGGCCCAAGAGAGGAACACGATCATCCCAGCACACTCAGCCAAGCAGGCCAGGAGTCCTGAGGAATTTTGGATCCCTTGACTGGTGACTGGGAAAAAGTAGCCGCACTGAGACTTCACACAGAGAACAACAGCCCCCCATTCGTTCCAACCCCAGCCAGAGCTACAAAGGGCCCTGCAGAGCTGCGTGGCTGCTGCTGCGGAATAGTGGAGCAACAGCGTCATCTACAGCAACCTTAAAGAATCTACACCCCGTGGCGTTTTTTTTTCTTTCTTTTCTTTCTTTCATTTTTTCTCTTTTCTTTACCTTCCTTTTTTTTTTAAGTCTTAAAGAGCCCAGCTGACATACGTGGCACCTAACAGTGACCACTTCTATCACCATGAAAAGAGAGAGGAATATGGTACAAACCACACCCAGACCCAGACAACACCAGAGAGGGAGCCTGAACGGATGGAAATGCACAATCTTCCTGAAAAAGTATTCAGAATAAAAGTCATAACCATGCTGATGGATCTACAGACAAATATGCAAGAGTTGAGGGAGGAAGTGAGGGAAGTGAGGAAGGATAATGCAGAAATGAGAAAAGTAATCGATGTGCTTAGCAGCAGACTGGATGAGATGCAAGAGACTGTTAACGGAATAGAAATCAGAGAACAGGAATACAGAGAAGCTGAGGCAGAGAGAGATAAAAGGATCTCTAGGAATGAAAGACTATTAAGAGAACTGTGCGACCAATCCAAACGGAACAATATTCACATTATAGCTGTACCAGACAAAGAAGAGAGAGAAAAAGGGATAGAAAGTGTCTTTGAAGACTTCCCCATGCTGGGGAAGGAAATAGTCTCGCAGTCCACGGAAGCCCACAGACCTTCCAACACAAGGGACCCAAGGAAGACAACACCAAGAAACATAATAATTAAAATGGCAAAGATCAAAGATAAGGACAGAGTATTAAATGCAGCTAGAGAGAGAAAAAAGATCACCTGCAAAGGAAAACCCATCAGACTATCATCAGACTTCTCAACAGAAACCTTACAGGACAGAAGAGAACGGCATGATATATTTAATGTAATGAAACAGAAGGGCCTCAAACCAAGAATATTGTATGCAGCACGATGATCATTTAAATATGATGGAGGGATTAAACAATTTCCAGACAAGCAAAAGCTGAGAGAATTTGCCTCCCATAAACCACATCTACAGGACATCTTAAAGGAACTGCTATAGATGGAAGCACTCCTAAGCCTAAAATGACGTCACCAGAGAAAATAAAATCATAGCAAAGAAAGCAGACCATCCAAATACTAACTAAAGGCAAAGAATAAAACACCTAGTATATAAAGAATGGAGGAGGAAGAATAAGAAGGGAGAGAGAAATAAAGAAACGTCAGACTGTGTTTACAATAACTTAACAAGAAAGTTAAGTTTGATTATTAGATAGTAAAGAAGCAACCCTTGAACCCTTGGTAACCACGAATCTAAAGCCAGCAATGGCAATAAGTACATATCTCTCGATAATCACCCTAAACGTAAATGGACTGAATGCACCAGTCAAAAGACACAGAGTAACAGAATAGATAAAAAAGCAAGACCCATCTATATGCTGCCTACAAGAAACTCACCTCAAACCCAAAGATATACACAGACTAAAAGTGAAGGGATGCAAAAAGATATTTCATGCAAACAACAAGGAGAAAAAAAGAGGTGTTGCAGTACTTGTATCAGACAAAATAGACTTCAAAATGAAGAAAGTAACAAGAGATAAAGACGGACATTACATAATGATAAAAGGGTCAATCCAAAAAGAGGAAATAATCATTATAAATATATATGCACCCAATACGGGAGTGCCGGTATATGTGAAACAAATACTAACAGAATTGAAGGAGAAAACAGACAGCAATGCATTCATTTTAGGAGACTTCAACACACCACTCACTCCCAACGACAGATCAACTAGACAGAAAATAAGTAAAGACACAGAGGCACTGAACAACACACTAGAACAGATGGACCTAACAGACATCTACAGAACTCTACACCCAAAAGCAACAGGATACACATTCTTCTCAAGTGCACATGGAACATTTTCCAGAATAGACCACATACTAGGCCACAAAAAGAACTGCAGTAAAGTCAAAAATATTGAAATTCTAACAACCAACTTCTCAGATCACAAAGGTATAAAACTAGAAATAAATTTTAGAAAGAAAACAAAAAGGCTCACAAATACATGGAGATTTAACAACATTCTCTAATTACTTAATGGCCTAATGACCAAATCAAAACAGAAATCAAAGAATATATGGAGACTAATGACAACAACAACACAAAGCCACAACTTCTGTGGGACGCAGCAAAGGCAGTTATAAAAGGAAATTATTTTGCAATCCAGGCCTATTTAAAGAAGGAAGAACATTCCCAAATGAATAGTCTAAAGACACAATTTCTGAAATTGGAAAAAGAAGAACAAATGAGACCCAAAGTCATCAGAAGGAGGGACATAATAACGATCAGAGAAGAAATAAATAAAATTGAGAAAATAAAACAATAGGAAAAATCAATGAAACCAAGAGCTGGTTCTTTGAAAAAATAAACAAAATAGATAAACCCCTAGAAAGACTCATTAAGAGAAAAAGAGAATCTACACACATAAACAGAATCAGAAATGAGAAAGGAAAAATAATGACAGAACCCAAAGATATACAAAGAATTATAAGAGAATATTATGGGAATCTCTATGCTAAAAAGCTGGAAAACCTAGAAGAAATGGACAACTTCTTAGAAAAATACAACCTTTCAAAACTGACCAAACAAGAAACAGAAAAACTAAACTGACAAATCACCAGAAATGAAATTGAAGCAGTAATCAAAAAAATTACACAAAAACAAAACCCCCAGACCTGATGGATTCACCTCTGAATTCTACTAGACATATAGAGAAGAAATAACACCCATTCTCCTTAAAGTTTTCCAAAACATAGAAGAGGAGGGAATACTTCCAAACTCATTTTATGAAACCAGCATCACTCTAATACCAAAACATGGCAAAAACCTCACCTAAAAAGAAAATCACCGACCAATATCACTGATGAACGTAGATGAAAAAATACTCAACAAAATATTAGCAAACCGAATTCAAAATTACATCAAGAGGATCGTACACCATGATCAAGTGGGATTCATCCCAGGGATGCAAGGATGGCACAACATTCGAAAATCCATCAACATCATCCACCACATCAACAAAAAGAACAAAAACCACATGATCATCTCCATAGATGCTGAAAAAGCATTTGACAAAATTCAGCATCCATTCATGATAAAAACTCTCAACAAAATGGGTATAGAGGGCAAGTACCTCAGCATCATAAAGGCCATATATGACAAACCCTCAGCTAACATCATACTTAACAGGGAGAAGCTGAAAGCCTTTCATCTAATATCGGGAACAAGACAGGGATGCCCACCCTCTCCACTGTTATTCAACATAGTACTGGAGGTCCTAGCCATGGCAATCAGACCAAAGAAAAACATACAAGGCAGGCACATTGGTAAAGAAGTCAAATTGTAACTATTTGCAGATGACATGATAGTGTACATAAAAAACCCTAAAGACTCCACTCCAAAACTACTAGAACTAATATCTGAATTCAGCAGAGGGGCAGGATACAAAATTAACACACGAAATCTTTTGCTTTCCATACACTAACGATGAACTAACAGAAAGAGAAATCAGAAAAACAATTCCATTCACAATTGCATCAAAAAGAATATAATACCTAGGAATAAACCTAACGAAGGAAGTGAAAGACCTATACTCTGAAAACTACCAGACACTCCTAAGAGAAATTAAAGAGGACACTAACAAGTGGAAATGCATCCCATGCTCTTGGCAAGGTAGAATAAATACTGTCAAAATGGCAATACTACCTAAAGCAATCTACAGATTCAAGGCAATCTCTATCAAAATACCAACAGGTTTCTTCAATGAACTGGAACAAATAATTCTAAAATTCATATTGAACCACAAAAGACCCAGAATAGCCAAAGCAACCCTGAGAAGGAGGAATAAAATAGGGGGAATTACGTTCCCTGACTTCAAGCTCTACTACAAAGCCACAGTAATCAAGACAATTTGGTATTGGCACAAAAACAGACCCACAGACCAGTGGAACAGAATAGAAAATCCAAACATTAAATGACCCAAACATATACCGTCAATTAATATTTGATAAAGGAGCCTTGGATATACAATGGGGAGATGACAGCCTCTTCAGCAGCTGGTGTTGGAAAAACTGGACAGCTACATGTAAGAGAATGAAACTGGACTACTGTCTAACCCCATACACAAAGGTAAACTCAAAATGGATCAAAGACCTGAATGTAAGTCATGAAACCATAAAACTCTTAGAAAAAAACATACGCAAAAATCTCTGGGACATAAACATCAGTGACTTCTTCATGAACATATCTCCCCGGGCAAGGGAAACAAAAGCAAAAATAAACAAGTGGGACTATATCAAGCTGAAAAGCTTCTGTACAGCAAAGGACACAATCAGTAGAACAAAAAGACATTCTACAGTATGGGAGAATTTATTCATAAATGACGTATCAGATAAGGGATTGACATCCAAAATATATACAGAAGTCACGCACCTCAACAAACATAAAGTAAACAATACAATTAAGAAATGGGCAGAGGACATGAATAGACACTTCTCCAAAGAAGAAACTCAGAGGGCCAACAGGCACATGAAAAGATGCTCCACATCACTAATTATCAGAGAAATGCAGATTAAAACCACAATGAGATATCACCTCACACCAGTGAGCATGGCCAGCATCCAAAACACAAACAACAACAAATGGTGAGGATGTGGAGAAAAGGAAACCCTACTACACTGCTGGTGGGAGGGCAAATTAGTTCATCCATTGTGGAAAGCAGTATGGAGGTTCCTCAAAAAACTCAAAATAGAAATACCATTTGACCCAGGAATCCCACTCCTAGGAATTTACCCCCAGAATGCAGTAGCACAGTTTAAAAAGACATATGCACCCCTATATTTATTGCAGTACTATTTCAGTAGCCAATAAATGGAAGCAACCTAAGTGTCCATAAGTAGATGAATGGTTAAAGAAGGAGTGGTACATATACGCAATGGAATATTATTCAGCCATAAGAAGAAAACAAATCCTACCATTTGCAACAACATGGATGGAGCTAGAGGGTATTATGCTCAGTGAAATAAGCCAAGCCGAAAAAAACAAGTACCAAATGATTTCACTCATATGTGGAGTATAAGAATAAAGAAAAAAACTGAAGGAACAAAACAGCAGCAGACTCACAGAACCCAAGAATGGACTAATAGTTACAAAAGGGAAAGGGACTGAGGAAGATGGGTGGGAAGGGAGGGAGAAGGGGGGAAAAGGGGCATGACGATTTGCAGATGTAATGTTGGGGGGGCACCGGGAGGGCTGTGCAACTCCGAGAAGACAAGTAGTGTCTCTATAGCATCTCACTACACTGATGGACAGTGACTGTAATGGGGTTGGTCGGGGGGACCTGATGAAGGGGGTCGTTTAATCACCATAATATTGCACATGTAATTGTAGATTAATGATACCAAAATAAGCTATAAAAAAAAGAAACAAGTGCCTAAAGTTAGAGTACTTTTATATAAATTTCACATCAGTTATGTAGTGATTACACATTGTTTGGAAAATTTTATAACTTATTTTCCATATATATAAAATGAGAATATACATACTAGTTTAGATACAATTCAGTTAGGTTACCAGTTACCACAATCCCTGAAATAATGCTTATGAGACATATTTGTTTGTCAATAAAAAAAGGAGTTGAAGATAAAGATAAATAGAGGAAACTCCTTTGATCTTACTGCTTTTTCTTCTTAGATGTGGCATATTATGGCCCAAGGTGGCTGTGTGATCTCCAGTAATTACATCTGCCATCCAGGTAGCCTGAAGTTAATCCAGGTGGCAGGACAAAGAGCATGTTTTCCCCCTTTAGAATTTCCACACACTTTTGGTTACAGCTATTGGCTAGAACTTAGTTCCATTCTGACTTTAAACTGTAAGGTGATCTTGGTACTGCAATTTGTATTTAGCGAGACAATACGTGTTTACATAAAAGTGGAAATTCTATTACAAAGGGCTACCAGAATTCTCTAACGTGGACTGTTCCTTTGGGGATATGCACACCTTTCCTCCCGCATATAGAATCCCTCCATGAAGGGAACCAACCAAAAACTTTATCAAGTAACTCTGTCCCACTGAAATTTAGTGTGGCTATGGAACTTACAGTCCTGTCCATCAGGTCTAGAGCAGCTGTCTGCCAAGAAAAGTCAGTAATATGACATATGAGTAAGGATAAGAAATCATTGAAACAAAATATTTTCCATTGAAAGAGGAATATAAGGGCTGTCCGAAGTCAGGAATGACGGAAGTGGGGCTGTTCGAAGTGGGGCTGCCCTTCCCGGTGATGATGCTCCTGCGTCTGACCACTGGTGGCCCTGATTCTGCTGTCTGGGTGGAAATCCCTTGTTTGACTTCACTGTTGTATTTGCATTTTTGGAGTTTTTCCCTTGTCCAAAATTCTCCATGACCACCTAACAGGTGGGCATTGGAAAATAAGTGCTTATTGGGGGTTCTACACCTTTAACAGGCCACTTCTTTCTTGTGCATTTATAGGGTGCCAGAAATTGTTTAGAAACATTGAGGTCAAATTAAGAGTTTCCTTTGAAAGATTAATTCCCTCACAAGCTTAGCAGGCTCCTATCTATTGCCTTCTGTTAGTTTCATGTCTATGTGAAGACATGCAAGAACGTATTGAGTAAATTTTTCTAAGCCTGAGGTCTAGAGTCTTACTCACTAGCCCACCCTCAGCCCAGGGTCCTCTTCCAACCTGGCGGCCATTGCTTTGTGGCCATCAGAATGGGTTTCAGATGAATCCCTTGGTCTGATCTCAGACACTGATGCTGTTACAGAGACTCCTGGACCTGGATTTGGGGTGAGTAGTGTGTGTAGTAGTATCTTGATGCCTCATGTGTGGACCACCTTAGATGAATGGTGGTTCCTCATTTTCCTAATTGGATTTAAGCAATGGAGAGATTATGATCATACAGTCGGCCTGCTAAGGTTTTGATATAATTATAAATGGGTATAATTCCCATAGAGACGCTAAATTTAGGTTTCTTTTGTGCATATTTTTTGGGGTGGAGAAGCTCAAGAAGCAAAATGAGAAAAAATTGATCTTCATCAATTACAAAACAGAGAGTGAAAGAAACATTCTCTCCCGAGTGTCCAAGAAGACACAGGCTCATCTGCTTATTTTAGAATGACTTAGAAACTAAAAAAGAAAGTTAGCTAGTTATTATATAAAATGTAGTTTATCACAGGAGCTACTAAGAATAAAATGATACAAATTTCCCATTGCTTCCAAAAAACTGAGTGTAGAACAAGTAAATCTGACGACATATTTTTTCCAAGCACTAGTTTCACAAACAGCAGTGTAGAAACAGGCCTTAGCTGATTAACTGATGCATTTTTTTTCCTCTAGAATTATAATCATAGGAAAATTTTCTCAAATTTTATAGGCTTTACGTACACCTTATGTTTCTCTCAAACTAGGACTTGATAATTCTACCACATAATTAAATGTCTTTGGTGTAGTAAAGTAAGGGAGAATGTATTTTATTAACTATAACTGTTCAAGTCTCTATGGGCACACAATGCAATACAAAATGATAAAGTAACACCTTTATCCATTTTCTTTAAAAGGACTTAAAAGTTCTTAAAAGCTCTATACTTGTGTCCCTCATAATTCTAGGTGGTACTCATGGTTCTTATTCACACCCCTTCTAAACTCTGCAACAGTGTTATTTAAAAGGAACTTCAGGTTTAACCTCTTGGGTAGCACTTAAACAAAAATAAACCCAACTTTGACTTAGTCTGGAGAAGTAAAGATGAAGGGGAAAATGATATCTGATTCTAAGTAAGTAGAAGGAGTCACACACCACACACCCCAAATGACTAGGCTCCCTGCGTGGCCTGGAAGGAATGACCAGAGTGACAGATGTAAAATCAAAGTGTCAGTGCAGAAGGGAGATATATTCGTGTTCAGTACAATCAAGGACTCAAACAGAAAACTAATACAAATATTGTTTTTTTCTATGTGAAAAGTAAAATAAAGTGAAAAAAATGAAGCCAATTATATCAACCCTATAATGGGGTACTACACCATACTATGATTTGCATATATCTTATAGAAGTTGTAATCATATAGTCCTTTTATATGTATGTACTTACACTGTATATTCAGTCGTGTATACTTTTTAAACTACTTTCATAATCTAACATTTAGTATACTATTAATTTTAATAGTTACCATTTTAACGTCTATTATTGGACACATAGCTTATCCTATTCAACCATTCTCCTACCATTTTAACATTATTGGAACACAATGTACATACGAAACTTCTCAATGGAGAAATCTGCCCTACACTAACTAAAGCAAAATGGGAAAGAAAATGCTCTCGTGTCACAGTGTAAAAGTCTGCAGGAGTTACAGGGCAGGCAGGGAGCTCCAATTCCACATGGCCATCTCTGGACCCAGGTTGTTCTTACACTGGTTCTCAGCTATTGCCATGGTTCTGTATATATCGGTGTGGCTGGAGCTGGTTCCTTTCCATAAATGAAGAAATGGGGTTGGAGCAAAGACAAGTGGGGACAACAAAATCTCTGTCTGAGGAAGTAACCTTACCCTTCAGCTGACATTCTCTTTGAAAGATCTTAGTCACATGGCCATGTTTAGTTGTGAAGGAGACTGGGAAACGTTGTCTCTAGATTTTCTTTCATGGAATGAACTAAAGCTATCATTATGGATAAAGGAATAAACAAATCTGAGGGGACACTGACTATTTCTTTGCCATACTGTGCATCTCTGCCGTCGACTATCTATCTGCGCCTTTCTTGTCCTGCTCAGAACACACCCACACCTCCCCAAGGGCAATGACCTTGTTCCATCCATTAAGTACATACAGCACAGACTTCAGTGTCTATGGCTGATGAACACATGCTCTGTTGAGTCCAGATTGGGCCCTAATGAGGTGGGGTACCACTTAATGAAAAGAAGAAGTATCTGCTCATTATACACACACAGTGGGTAAAATGGGGGGCAGGAAAGGAAAAGTGTGACAATAATTTCCACTTACTAAAAAGAACAGGAAGCACACAGATGTGAGAGCCAGTGAAATCCCCATGCAAACAGTGAAGTTCCTTGTCTACACCTTACAACAACCCCTGGCTTTGCTCTTTGAAGTAACCATCTCGCTCATCCTGTTTATGCCCCATGCTTTCTCCACTTGGTAATGCTCCACTGAGAACTCTCCTTATGTCCATGTCTGAGGTGCTAACGTGGACATTTGCCTTTTGGTCTTGCAAATTTTAAAACCACTTTTGAATGGTGTGGTGGTTAAGCTGTATGGTTTCCTTGGTAACAGTTTTTTTAAAACATTTTCCATGGAAGCCTAAATCACCATGATGTTCCCCACTCATTTTTCTCCACCTTTCTTTTTTTTTAATAATTTATTTTGGTATCATTAATCCACAATTACATGTGCAATATTATGGTTATTAAACTACCCCCTTCATCAGATCTCCCCCACCAACCTCATTACACTCACTGTCCATCAGCGTCAAGAGATGCTATAGAATCACTACTTGTCTTCTCTGAGTTGTACAGTCCTCCCTGTGCCCCCCCAACATTACATATGTTAATCATAATGCCCCCTTTTCCCCCTTCTCCATCCCTTCCCACCCATCTTCCTCAGTCCCTTTCCGTTTGGTAACTATTAGTCCGTTCTTGGGTTCTGTGAGTCTGCTGCTGTTTTGTTCCTTCAGTTTTTTTCTTTATTCTTATACTCCACATATGAGTGAAATCATTTGATACTTCTCTTTTTCAGCTTGGCTTATTTCACTGAGCATAAAACCCTCTAGACCCATCCATGTTGTTGCAAATGGTAGGATTTGTTTTCTTCTTATGGCTGAATAATATTCCATTGCGTATATGTACCACTCCTTCTTTATCCATTCACCTACTGATGGACACTTAGGTTGCTTCCATTTCTTGCCTATTGTAAATAGTGCTGTGATAAACATAGGGGTGCATATGTCTTTCAAACTGGGCTGCTGCATTCTTAGGGTAAATTCCTAGGAGTGGAATTCCTGGGTCAAATGGTATTTCTATTTTGAGTTTTTTGAGGAACCTCCGTACTGCTTTCCACAATGGATGAACTAATTTGCATTCCCACCACAGTGTACGAGGGTGCCCTTTTCTCCACATTCTTGCCAACATTTGTTGTTGCTTGTGTTTTGGATGTTGGCCATCCTTACTGGTGAGGTGATATCTCATTGTGGTTTTAATCTGCATTTCTCTGATGATTAGCAATGTGGAGGATCTTTTCATGTGCCTGTTGGCCATCTGAATTTCTTCTTTGGAGAAGGGTCTATTCATGTCCTCTGCCCATTTCTTAATTGGATTATTTGCTTTTTGTATGTTGAGGTGCATGAGTTCTTTATATATTTTGGATGTCAACCCCTTAACGGATATGTCATTTATGAATATATTCTCCCATACTGTAGAATGTCTTTTTGTTCTACTGATGGTGTCCATTGCTGTACAGAAGCTTTTCAGCTTGATATAGTCCCACTTTTTCATTTTTGCTTTTCTTTCCATTGACGGGGGAGATATGTTCATGAAGAAGTCACTCATGTTTATGTCCAAGAGATTTTTGGCTATGATTCTTTCTAAGAGATTTATGGCTTCATGACTTACATTCAGGTCTTTGATCCACCTTGAGTTTACCTTTGTGTATGGGGTTAGACAGTAATCCATTTTCCTTCTCTTACATGTAGCTGTCCAGTTTTTCCAACACCAGCTGCTGAAGAGGCTGTCATCTCCCCATTGTATATCCAAGGCTCTTTTATCAAATATTAATTGACTGTTTATGCTTGGGTTAAAGTTTGGATTTTCTATTCTGTTCCAATGGTCTGTGGGTCTGTTTTTGTGCTTATACCAAATTGTATTGATTACTGTGGCTTTGCAGTAGAGCTTGAAGTAAGGGAGCATTAATTCCCCGTTTAATTCCTCCTTCTCAGGGTTGCTTTGGCTATTCGGGGTCTTTTGTGGTTCCGTATCAATTTTAGAAATATTTGTTCCAGTTCATTGAAGAAAACTGTTGGTAGTTTGATAGAGATTGCCTTGAATCTGTAGATTGCTTTAGGTAGTATAGCCATTTTGATAATATTTATTCTTCCTAGTCAAGAGCATGGGATGAATTTTCATTAGTTAGTGTCCTCTTTAATTTCTCTTAGGACTGTCTTATAGTTTTCAGAGTACAGGTCTTTCACTTCCTTAGGTTTATTCCTAGGTATTTTATTCTTTTTGATGCAATTGTGAATGGAATTCTTTTTCTGATTTCTCTTTCTGTTAGTTCATTGTTAGTGTAGATGAAAGCAAAAGATTTCTGTGTGTTAATTTTGTATCCTGCAACTTTGCTGAATTCAGATATTCGTTCTAGTAGTTTTGGAGTGGAGTCTTTAGGGTTTTTTATGTACACTATCATGTCATCTGCAAATAGTGACAATTTGACTTCGTCTATACCAATCTGGATGCCTTGTATGTCTTTGTTTTGTCTGATTTCCATGGCTAGAACCTCCAGCATTATGTTGAATAACAGTGGAGAGAGTGGGCATCCCTGTCTTGTTCCCGATATTAGATGAAAAGCTTTCAGCTTCTCGCTGTTATGTGTGATGTTAGCTGTGGGTTTGTCATACATGGCCTTTATGATGTTGAGGTTCTTGCCATCTATACCCATTTTTTTGAGAGTTTTTATCATGAATGGATGCTGAATATTGTCAAATGCTTTTTCAGCATCTATGGAGATGATCATGTGGATTTTGTTCTTCTTTTTGTTGATGTGGTGGATGATGTTGATGGATTTTCGAATGCTGTACCATCCTTGCACCCCTGGGATGAATCCCACTTGATCATGGTGTATGATCCAATTGATGTATTTTTGAATTCGATTTGCTAATATTTTGTTGAGTATTTTTGCATCTACGTTCATCAGGGATATTGGTCTGTAATCTTTTTTGGTGAGGTCTTTGCCATGTTTTGGTATTAGAGTGATGCTGGCTTCATAGAATGAGTTTGGAAGTATTCCCTCCTCTTCTATTTTTTGGAAAACTTTAAGGAGAATGGGTGTTATTTCTTCTCTATATGTCTGGTAGAATTCAGAGGTGAATCCATCAGGTCCAGGGGTTTTGTTCTTGGGTAGTTTTTTGATTACTGATCCAATTTCGTTACTGGTGATTGGACTGTTTAGTTTTTCTGTTTCTTGCTTGGTCAGTCTTGGGAGGGTGTATTTTTCTAAGAAGTTGTCCATTTCTTGTATGTTTTCCAGCTTGTTAGCATATAGATTCTCATAATATTCTCTTATAATTCTTTGTATTTCTTTGGGTTCTGTCATTATTTTTCCTGTCTCATTTCTGATTCTGTTTATGTGTGTAGATTCTCTTTTTCTCTTAATGAGTCTGGCTAGGGGTTTATTTTGTTTATTTTTTCAAAGAACCAGCTCTTGATTTCATTGATTTTTCCTATTGTTTTATTTTCTCAATTTTATTTATTTCTTCTCTGATCGTTATTATGTCCCTCCTTCTGATGACTTTGGGCCTCATTTGTTCTTCTTTTTTCAATTTCAGTAATTGTGTCTTTAGACTATTCATTTGGGAATGTTCTTCCTTCTTTAAATAGGCCTGGATTGCAATATACTTTCGTCTTAGAACTGCCTTTGCTGTGTCCCACAGAAGTTGTGGCTTTGTATTGTTGTCATTAGTCTCCATATATTCTTTGATTTCTGTTTTGATTTGGTCGTTAACCCATTGATTAATTAGGAGAGTGTTGTTAAGTCTCCATGTATTTGTGAGCCTTTTTGATTTCTTTCTAAAATTTATTTCTAGTTTTATACCTTGGTGATCTGAGAAGTTGGTTGGTAGGATTTCAATATTTTTGAATTTACTGAGGTGGTTTTTGTGGCCTAGTATGTGGTCTATTCTGGAAAATGTTTCATGTGCACTTGAGAAGAATATGTTTCCTGTCGGTTTTGGGTGCAGAGTTCTGTAGATGTCTGCTAGGTCCATCTCTTCTAGTGTGTTGTTCAGTGCCTCTGTGTCTTTACTTATTTTGTGTCTGGTTGATCTGTCGTTTGGAGTGAGTGGTGTGTTGAAGTCTGCTAAAATGTGTGCACTGCTGTCTATTTCCTCCTTTAATGGTGTTAGTATTTGTTTCACATATGCTGGGGCTCCTGTGTTGTGTGCATACATATTTATAATGGTTATATCCTCTTTTTGGACTGACCCCTTTATCATTATGCAATGTCCTTCTTTATTTCTTGCTACTTTCTTCATTTTGAAGTCGATTTTCTCTGATACAAGAACTGCAACACCTCTTTTTTTCTCCTTGTTGTTTGATTGAAATATCTTTTCCCATCCCTTCACTTTTAGTCTGTGTATATCTTTGGGTTTGAGGTGAGTCTCTTGTAAGCAGCATATAAATGGTTCTTGCTTTTTAATCCATTCTATTACTCTGTCTTTTGATTGTTGCATTCAGTCCATTTACATTTAGGTGATTATCGATAGATATGTACTTATTGCCATTGCTGGCTTTAGATTCGTGGTTGCCAAAGGTTCAAGGGTTGCTTCTTTACTCTCTAACAATCTAACTTAACTTTCTTGTTAAGTTATTGTAAACACAGTCTGATGTTTCTTTATTTCTCTCCCTTCTTATTCTTCCTCCTCCAATCTTTATATCCTCGGTATTTTATTCTTTGCCTTTAGTTAGTATTTGGATGGTCTGCTTTCTTTGCTATGATTTTATTTTCTCTGTTGACATCTTTTTAGCCTTAGGAGTGCTTCCATCTAGAGCAGTTCCTTTAAGATATCCTGTAGAGGTGGTTTATGAGAGGCAAACTCTCTCAACTTTTGCTTGTCTGGAAATTGTTTAATCCCTCCATCATATTTAAATGATAATCGTGCTGGATACAATATTCTTGGTTTGAGGCCCTTCTGTTTCATTATGTTAAATATATCATGCCATTCTCTTCTGGCATGTAAGGTTTCTGTTGAGAAGTCTGATGATCGTCTGTTGGGTTTTCCTTTGCAGTTGATCTTTTTTCTCTCTCTAGCTGCCTTTAATACTCTGTCTTTATCTTTGATCTTTGCCATTTTAATTATTATGTGTCTTGGTGTTGTCTTCCTTGGGTCCCTTGTGTTGGGAGGTCTGTGGGCTTCCATGGTCTGAGAAACTATTTCCTTCCCCAGCTAGGGGAAGTTTTCAGCAATTATTTCTTCAAAGACACTTTTATCCCCTTTTCTCTCTCTTCTTCCTCTGCTACTCCTATAATACGAATATTGTTCCGTTTGGATTGATCACACAGTTCTCTTAATAGTCTTTCATTCCTAGAGATCCTTTTATCTCTCTGTGCCTCAGCTTCTCTGTATTCCTGTTCTCTGATTTCTATTACATTAACAGTTTCTTGTATCTCGTTTAGTCTGCTGCTAAGCCCCTCGATCACTTGTCTCAATTCTGTATTGTCTTTCCTCACTTCCTCCCTCAGCTCTTGCATATTGCTCTGTAGATCCATCAGTATGGTTATGACTTTTGTTCTGAATTCTTTTTCAGGAAGGTTGTGCAGTTCCATCCCTTCAGGTTCCCTCTCTGGTGTTGTCTGGGTCTGGGTGAGTTTTGTTTGTATCATATTCCTCTCTCTTTTCATGGTGATAGAAGTGGTCGCTTGTAGGTACGACGTATGTCATCTGGGCTCTTTAAGACTTTTTAAAAGAAAAAAGAAAAAAAGTCGGAAAAGAGAAAAAAAGAAAGAAAAGAAATCAGAAAGAAAGAAAGTAAAAAAAAACGCCCACCGGGTGTAGATTCTGTGAGGATGGTATAGGTGGTGCTGTTGCTCCAGTATTCCGCAGCTGCGCCCCTCCGCAGGGCCCTTTGTAGCTCTGGCTCTGGCAGGAATGAATGGGAGGCTGTTGATCTCTGTGGGAAGTCTGAGAGTGGCACTCTTTCCCAGTCGTCAGCCGAGGGGTCTGAAATTCCCCAAGACTCCCAGCCTGCTGGGCTGAGTGTGCTGGGATGATCCTGGTCCCTTGTCTCTTTAAGACCACTGCCTTGCAGGGTGCCAAGTCCTCTCAGGTGTGGGTGCAGTCTGTGTGCTGTCCTGTATCTTCTGGTGTCTTTTTAGGAATAGTTGTATTTGTAGTATTTTCATAAATACATGTGGTTGTGGGAGGAGATTTCTCCCGCCCTGGTCACACCGCCATCTTCCCAGAAGTTTGGTCCACGTTTCTGAACCCATTTTATTTGACTTCTGAGTTCACCTGTCTTTGCCTCCTCTAGTTTACCAGTGATGGCCTGGGGTCACCCGAAACAGACCTAAGATATACCCCTGAATCCGATCTTTTTAGTCCCCCAAGACTACCCTGCACCCAGGCAGCACAACCACAGCCTGCTCACAGCTGCACAGTTCCTCACTCTCTGGAAGGGAAAAGAGAAGCGGCAGGAACACACCACTTCTCTGCAGGCCAGTGAGTGTGGAAAATTCTGTTAGGGAGCCTGTCACACAGAACATTGCATTGAAGAGGAAGCTTAAAAATCTTGTCTCTATGTGCACAGTCATGGGCCAGGGAAACCTGCATAATGATGAGGGAAGACCAGGTTTAGGGTCTAATAAGTAGCATGTCACAGGTCACATCTACGTTATTTTTTAATTTATTATCAATAATGCTATAATAAATGGATTTGTGCATTTAGTTTACTATAGATTTAAAGAATTCACATTTTTGGAATAAAGCAGATAAACATGTCAACATATTTAATGTGTATTTTGAAAATGCATTTTAATGGTTTTATGATTATCTTTGGCTTGGCAATATATCAATATTTCAGTTTTATTGTAATTTGGAGAAATATAAGATCTATGAAGTAATTTTTATTAATGACTCAATTTAGTCCTGTGGCTTACATCTAATTTTTACTCCAATATTTTGTTGTCATATTTCTTATAGATTTGTGTGAGATATTCTATAGGGTGGTGATTTTTATTAGTTATCAAGAGATACAATTGCCAGTTTTATGTTATTGGTTATATTTCATTTTCAGTTGTCAAATCTGTCATTCTTCCTTTATTTTTTTATCACATCTAAATTTTAAAAAGTCTGTCTACTTAAGCTGTAATAATAATATAAAAGTCTGCTGCATAATATATTTTGTTTGACAGGCTCATTGGATGAGGCTCTAAATAGATTTTGCCCACAAATTATCAGTCAGTTACTGCTATGTCATGACTGATTTAACCCACATTTGATCCCAGAGGCGTAGTGCCCGCCCTCTGATGTTCAGTTGCCAGGCCTTGAGTTGGATTTTAGTCAGCGTATGTTGCCCACCCTCAGCTTCTGCATGGTTATCTACTAAATGTGTGTAAATATTAAAAAAAAATCTTACTTTAGATGCAAAACAGGAGGACAGAATCACACCCTCTGCCTGCTAGCGCCCCCTCCCCCTCCATGTCATTGGCAAAGTTCCTAGCACCGTTTAGCTTTTACAAACACATCCAGGAGATTCCAAGACCTGTGATTAGAATGGGGAGAGAAGTCAGCCCATGCTCACCTCATTTTTGTCAGGATTTCAAAAACAAAACTTCTGAAAGTAATGTATATTTATTACAGACTATGAGAAAATATAAAACCAGTCAGCCAAACAAGTCGTGGCAATGTCATCTCATGGAATCTTGCTTGAAACAGATTGTTAATTAGCTGAATGATATTGGTTATATTACTTAATGTCCAGTGGCTGGTTTCCATATTTTTTAAAGTGGATAATGAGTAACTTCATCTTCTGCTTCATCTAAGGACTAAAAAATTAATATTTGTAAATTTTTTGAACTTCACTGGGCACTTACGCTAGTTTTTAGGAAATGCAGACTTCAGAAACTAGTCCTAAAACTTCAGCTGTATAATTTTGGAAAACCACTTAAACTGTCTATAGTTAACATTTCTGAAATTATCGCAGAATTCTGCCTTCATATTCCAGATACTGTTTTAGGCTCTAGGCATACAGTTAGGAACAGAGCAGACACTCTGCCTTCTTGGTAAACACAGTGGTGCATTAGGCGCACTGAGTGAAGAGGGCGAAAGAAGTGCAAGGAATTGCTGTGTGGTGTGTATTTTAAATCCGGGGCTCAGGGATGGTCTGCATGAGAAGGTGCAGTTCGAGCTGAGACAGGGAGCACTACCGGATGCTCAGGGGCACAGGCAAGAACCGGTGTGAAGGCCCTGACTTCCCCGGGAGGAAAGATGAGGGAAGCACGTGGGGGCGAGTGGCAGGGAAGGGGGTCAGGAGGGAATGGGAAGCCAGGCTGGGAAGCGTGTAGACTGTGGAAAGACCTTCACTTTAATTCCAGGTGGGAGAAGATGTGGCATTGGGCAGATCTGAGCAGAGGGTGCATACAGTCATTTGCTTTTAGAGGATCTCTCTGGCTACAGGAGGTAAGGTAGGTAAGTCCCCAAATGTGTCAGCAGAGAGAAAACCTGAATGATGTGAGCCCAGGTGGGGGATAACTGACTGCATCAGGGTGGCAGACAGGGAGGCTGTGGACCTCAGGGCTCCACGTGCCAGTGCCAGCTCAGGCCTGGCCCTTCCCCAGGGGCTGACCATCACTGCAGCCTGGCCTGGTGGCCCACCCCTGCCAGCGCAGATATGTGCAGCCCTGGAATGCGGATCCCCAGGGGAGAAGCGAGGACTGGACAATGTTATCTCCCCCTGGCTGACAGACTTTGGAATCCCGGAGGGAAACACAGAACCACCCAAAGGCCTTTATCCAGGAAGACAGGTGTCTCTGTGAGCTAGAAAAGGACATTTATGCCGGAAAAGGTGGGGCTCGCCATCGCCTGCCTTCTTCCCTTCTGTGAGCTAAGGGCGGCTGACTTACAGAGCCCATTCTGCAGCTATCATCACCACTGAAGTGTTGACATATTTGGGTTCAATGTTCTTTTAACTCAGTAAAGCTCTCCAGGCCTGCTGTTTATTACCAGGCTGCATCAGGAATTTGGCTCAGGATAATGACCAGGTGGCTTAGTTCTGTGCTGTGGCCTGTACAGGCCCTTCATGTATTTTGTTATAGTTATAATATAAGTTTAATGCACCAATGTGGATGTTTCCTATTTTTCTGTTTTATGGTTTTTCAATGAAGATGGGGTCTCTGCTTACTCCAACACTGTACCTGATGTCCCCAAGGAAGGGTTTTATAATATTTAAAAATACACTTCTATAGAAGTAGATGACATCCCTGTGACAACAGCAATTAGAAAAATTCTCAATCACATTTGTCAAGGGTTTAAGGTAGATATTAATAAGTAAGAGGAAGAGTTGGTTGAGGGGGGCAGAGAAAGGAGTAGAGAAGGTATTTTTGTACTTGTTCCCTGAGTGGGGAACAAAAAAAATAGCAACTGCAAAACCGAAGATCAATACATTGCTCACAATCTGCTTAAGTACACTTTGTACTCGGTATATGCAATGGTTAGGTAAGTCTTGAAGGAAAAGGGGAATTGCTTGATGGCTATGAAGCTGTAACGGAGTCCAACACATACACATTTCAGCAGGTAAGCACAGGCTTCACGAAAGCCCTCATTGCAAACGGAGTATGCTAATGGGCATTTGCCATGAAAAAGCATCTTCTTTTCTACAGAGTGGATTCTGGCCAATCACAGTCACGGTACAACCATGCCACAAATCAGCAGATGGTCTCATAAGGATGGTTTACCCTGAAAACTAGTAACGCGTGGATTAGGCAGTAATCATAAGCAAGTACCAGTCTTAATAAAAAATGAGGTCTACTTTAAAGCATGCCTCATTTTACTTTCACCACTGTACATTAGTTTACTTTCACAGTCCCATTCGACTGGCTTTATAAGACACTGTCTTACTGTTTTTACCTTGCTAAGACATTTAAAAAAATGTCATCAATGCATCTGTAATCTTCTGGTCCATTTTTAAACTAAAATCTGTGTGTGTATGTGTGTGTTTTTAACACCCTTCTATCTGCTTCTTTCCCTTTTGGAAGAGATATAGCTAAAAATAAAGGAGTTACAGTAAATCATTTTCTCATATTTTAAGATAAAATTATTTCACAATCCTTATATTTGTGAAACAGGATTACTTCCTCTGTCAATGTTAAGAAACAGCACACTAGTGATTATGTTTTTCTTCATGACAAAGATAGACATGAGCAACCTCAAGAACGGAAAAAGAAACACAAAGGTTCTTCTATACACATTGCTCATAACAAAAAAGGTGGAAGACATCAATCTTATAAATTAAGTAGCAAAGTTCTCGGTGTCAGAGACCTTATTATTTCTACATATCTGTTAAGTACCATGAATTTTCAAAAGAAATGTTATTCTGAATAAGGGTAAAATGTTTCTTAAAAATGAAATGTGTTGAATAGCCAAAGCAATCCTGAGAAGGAGGAATGAAACAGGGGGAATTACGCTCCCTGACTTCAAGCTCTACTACAAAGCCACAGTAATCAAGACAATTTGGTATTGGCACAAAAACAGACCCACAGACCAGTGGAACAGAATAGAAAATCCAAACATTAACCCAAACATATACAGTCAATTAATATTTGATAAAGGAGCCTTGGATATACAATGGGGAGATGACAGCCTCTTCAGCAGCTGGTGTTGGAAAAACTGGACAGCTACATGTAAGAGAATGAAACTGGACTACTGTCTAACCCCATACACAAAAGTAAACTCAAAATGGATCAAAGACCTGAATGTAAGTCATGAAACCATAAAAGTCTTAGAAAAAAACATAGGCAAAAATCTCTTGGACATAAACATGAGTGACTTCTTCATGAACATATCTCCCCGGGCAAGGGAAACAAAAGCAAAAATGAAAAAGTGGGACTATATCAAGTTGAAAAGCTTCTGTACAGCAAAGGACACAATCAGTAGAACAAAAAGACATCCTACAGTATGGGAGAATTTATTCATAAATGACGTATCAGATAAGGGGTTGACATCCAAAATATATAAAGAAGTCACGCACCTCAACAAACATAAAGTAAATAATCCAATTAAGAAATGGGCACAGGACATGAATAGACACTTCTCCAAAGAAGAAATTCAGATGGCCAACAGGCACATGAAAAGATGCTCCACATCGTTAATCATCAGAGAAATGCAAATTAAAACCACAATGAGATATCACCTCACACCAGTGAGGATGGCCAACATCCAAAACACAAAGAACAAATGTTGGCGAGGATGTGGAGAAAAGGGCACCCTCCTACACTGCTGATGGGAATGCAAATTAGTTCAACCATTGTGGAAAGCAGTATGGAGGTTCCTCAAAAAACTCAAAATAGAAATACCATTTGACTCAGGAATCCCACTCCTAGGAATTTACCCTAAGAATGCAGCAGCAGTTTCAAAAAGATAGATACATCCCTATGTTTATCGCAGCACTATTTACAATAGGCAAGAAATGGAAGCAACCTAAGTGTCCACCAGTAGATGAATGGATAAAGAAGGAGTGGTACACATACACAATGGAATATTATTCAGCCATAAGAAGAAAACAAATCCTACCATTTGCAACAACATGGATGGGTCTAGAGGGTATTATGCTCAGTGAAATAAGCCAAGCTGAAAAAGACAAATATCAAATGATTTCACTCATACGTGGAGTATAGGAACAAAGAAAAAAACTGAAGGAACCAAACAGCAGCAGACTCACAGAACCCAAGAACGGACTAATAGTTACCAAAGAGAAAGGGACTGGGGAGGATGGGCAGGAAGGGTAGGACAAGGGGGAAAAAGGGGCATTACAATTAGCAGACGTAATGTTGGGGGGGCATGGGGAGGGCTGTACAACTCAAAGAAGACAAGTAGTGATTCTATAGCATCTCACTATGCTGATGGACAGTGACTGTAATGGGGTTGGTGGGGGGGACCTGATGAAGGGGGTAGTTTAATCACCATAATATTGCACATGTAATTGTAGATTAATGATACCAAAATAAATTATAAAAAAAATGAAATGTGTCTTTGTAAGAAAACTATCTTCTTTGTTGACAAATTGGCATAACATTTCAAGATAACTCTAGAAAATGCTTTGTTTTGTAATTATTTTGCAAATAATTAGTGAACTGTCAACAAATTAAATCAGGAAGAAAGATTCATTTCCAATGATACTTTATGTATGGGTAGAAACTGGATAAAAGATGAAAACTTTGGACAGTACAGAGAGAGAAATGTTGAACTCAAGAAGAAAGACACATAGGTCAGTTTGACCAAAATCCTAAATCTTCCTTATTTTTTCTCTCTAAAAAGACAAATATATATCTTAAAAGCGGATCCTTTAAGTCACTTTCTGACTGCTTTGACATATTTCAAACCAATGATTCTACAGCAAGGTCCTGCAAGTCTTGTCACCATTTCTCAGAAGCTGAAGAGAAGGATTCTGTCTCCATGTTCCTCCTCAGTGTACCACCAGCCACAAACGTGGGTGGCCTAACGGCCATATTCTCTCTTCTAATAATTACTGGTAATGACATCTATTGCCATAGCCACTTTCATGGCTGTGTTGCAAGTTTTACTTCTAAAAATTTCGAATCTAGTATTTCATCCTCAAATCCTTCAAAATTCTCTTAATTTGCTCCCACTAAGTGATGATGATCATTGTCATCATAACCGTGGAATCTCACTGGACCAGAGCCCTGGTTCTCTGCTGTGGCCTCTTGTTTATCAACTGTGCCCTGACTTCACTTTGCAGAGGAGGGGTTTGGTATTCCTCTGCCCAGATCCAGGGTGGCTCTTCCTGGGCCCAGCCTCCAGGTTTTGTGGAGTTTAGAAAGATTATGATGGGGACATTGCAGCAGCTTCGTGTGAAGAGCTGGGAGCACAGGGGCAGTGATGGGACGGCCCATCCCCATGACTGACTAGTGAAGGGATGTGTTGCCCAGCTCCCGTGCCTGAAGGGATGACAACACAGGATGGCGTTTATGCCCAGACTTTCCTACAGAGTGAGGCGGATCGCTGGATCCCACCCATATTCCGGCTGGGCTGTTACTCTCCTGTTCCTCCCTTACCAGCTTGTCCTGAGTGCAGTTAATTAATAAATCATTTGTACAGAATACTTATCTCAAAGCCTGCTTCTAGTAAAGTCCTATGTCAAAAATGATAAATTACCTGTAGCTCTTGAACTACTAATTTTACTCTTAAAGCAGTTATCCCTATTTGACACACACACATGTGCATACACTTTCACACATTTGCACACAAGCACACATCTTTGTTTTTGCTGGTTTTCTTGCTGCATGAGGAGCACTTCCCTGAAACCCAGCAGCTGGGTCTTACCTAAAGAATGCCCTGTTCTGCTCTCACTCTGCAATATCTTTCATGAGATGAGAAGTCCTTGGGGACAGGAGGCTTGTCCAGCCACAGCTGGCCCTGTCATCATGTTGCAAAGGCATGGGATCTTGAAATTTCCTAATCGGATGGACGATCCCCAGCTCCTGTCCCAGTGTACACGTGGACTTCTTCCCAGGTCTCTTCTCCCACAGACAGACTAGGAGGAGAAAACAGTGTACTTGTTGGTAGAGGATGCAGCCTGTGGACAGACTGACCACATGCATGTGAGACCCCTCGCAGTAAGAGGCCCCAGTGGGGTGGGGGTGTGGAAAGAGGGGCGGAGGACAGCGGAGGATTCCACTTCAACTCTTACACAGACCTGCAGATGCAGTGAGTAATTCGGGGGAAAACAATTCTGTGAAACATAAATAGAAAGGTTTTATAAAGGGCAGACAGCTCTCATTCTGTTTCCTCTAGTACAATATTCAGTTCAACACCGAACATAAAGTTTCATTCTCGATAATTATCAAACTCAGTCAGTAATCCAGGTTGAGATTATTTTTCCCCAATCATCCTACTTCACCATCTTCACCCGGGAGTGAGGGAACGTGTGTGCGTGCACACATCCCTTTTTTAGACCATCCAGCCTCAGAAACTGCCCCCTGTTGGTAAATTACGGCACTGATTCTATTCCACCTCAGTCTTTCAACATGGGAGGGACAGAGAGACCAAAAAAGCCCCAAACCAACCAAACATCTACAAACAAATAAAAACTACCCGTATGCTGTCGACATCACTGCCTGTCTTAAGCACAAGGCAAATGTCAGCCCCCAATTCCCTTCTCAGTGTGTGAACAGTGCTGGCCTTCACAGCGCCCCCCGCAGGGCTACGTGGGATGACAGCCCCTGACCTCCAGGAGGCACCGCAGCTCTCGCCGACCTCCAGCTGGGCTGATGGGTCAGTGCCAGGTGCTCCCGGTTCAGGACAAGCACAGGGGCATTCAGTGGATGTTTCCCTCTGCCTCAAATTATTGCACATTTTAGCGAGAGAATACCACAGCCTGACTGGAAATGAATCATGGGGCCAGGGCAGCCAGGAGGATATGTAGCAATAATACTGCGAATCATACATGCAGCATTGTTTACATCACTCAAGACATGGAACCACCTCAGTGTCCATCAGTGGATGAACGGAAAAGAAAACACATATATGGAATATTATTCAGCCATAGGAAGGAAGGAAAACCTGCATATGCAACAACATGATGGCCCTTGAGGGCAATAGTCTAAGTGAGTAAGTCAGACACAGAGAAAGGCAAATAAACGATTATGTCACATATGCTGACCCAATCGTGAATGACCTCACTTGTGAGTGGAATCTAAAAAAAACAAAATCATAGTAACAGAACAGATTGGTGGCTACCAAAGGCAGTGGACAGGGGGCTGGGAGAAATGGACAGAAGTGGTCAGAAGGTACAACTTCCAGTTATGAGTAAGTCCTGGAGATGTTACGTACAGCATGGTGACTATAATTAACATTCTGTATTGTGTATTTTAAAATTGCTAAGAGAACAGAGCTTAAAAGTTCTCATCACAAGAAAAAAATGTTTTCATTGCATGTGGTGATGGATGTTAACTCAGCTTACTGTTAATCATTTATACACAAACACACATATAAAATCATTGTCATACTCCAAAAATGAATACAATGTTGCATGTCAATTATATCTTAACTTAAAAAAATCCTCCTAAACATTCTTTCCAATGGAAAGTCTGCTCTTAAATGCTTCTCAATTAGAACCTTTATTAAGTTCCTGAATATATGAGTATTGATTTTATCGGGTAGAATGCTAACTCCTAGCCCACCACCACAATACCTAAAAGCATAGACAACTTTATCATTCTTTTAATCATTAATAAATTTGAGCCAGTAGGAAGTCAAAAGACTTTTTCCAGTTTAAAATCAAATTAAATCTGCCTGACTACAACATACACAGTTTTTCTGCTATGGCACAACAGCACCAGAATGGCTATAAGAGAGAGAAAAAGGCATGATGAAAAGAAGGCTGCAGAGGTGAAAAGATTAACATCCTATTTTTTCATTTCCTTTTTACTGACACGTATATACTTTTAAGGCATTACTGATACGTGGCACAGCATGGTATAGTCCCCTAAAAAGTTACTCAGCTGTCTTAGAGTTTCACATTTACGCAGGGTGTAAGTACATCACTATAGAGATACATAGTTTGTGAAAAAGGGATACATTCAGTTAAATATTTTGGGAACAGCAATCTAGATTTTTCTCTCATGGATCAATTTAATAATAGAAAATATTTTATCTACTGCTTCTGGCAGCTTTGTGGTGAAAGATATTTAATATATAAAGTGTTACCATTTTTGTGGAATTAGGCACTTGCATGAAGAAAGAAAAGTACACTGTTCTAAGTGCATGAAACCCAACTCTTTCCAGAAAAGAGATTTGAGCTGTTTCTTGATAATGTGAAATATGCCCTCCTTAAAATAAGGATTTCCAGTTTTTGTAGCTTATATGTAATTAAATCTCAAGCATTTTAATAGCTAATAAAGTTTAAAGAAAGCAATATTTTGGAATATTGTATCAGTACATAAAGAATTTGAAATAGTTTTAAGGCTTTCTATTATTCAAATAATAAGACATAAGCCATCCATAATTTTAAAGAGCTTTTTTATCACAGTAATTAAAATTTATAAAATATTATTGCTATGCAATTATGATAATGGTAATAAAGACAATTTCCTTCAACAAGGTCATTGTTTGAAATTTAGCAACAAAAATCTAATTTCATAATTTTCAACAACTGCATAAATGTTTTTACTCAGCCTTTTGTTTGTAGTTCTTTGAAGAAACAGACTCATAAAAGCAAAGCACACTGTCCAGTTTAATAACTGGTAATATTTCTTTTCAGTGTGTGTGCATAAACATACGGGTTTATTATTTTTTGTTTTAACTTTAATGATTTATATATTTTAACCTTAAACATGGATTTACCTCATTTTGCCATGTAAAAAATTAACCAGTCTCATGCGGAAGCTGTGCTTCACTTGTAGTGTCTGATTTTATCAAAATGACACAAACTGTTCCATGATGTCAAACTTTGAAGCGAGCCAATTTCCCCGTACACCAGACAACCTGCGGACATTTAGAGGATCCTCAGGAGTGAATGTGCTGACTTCTGCCTTGTCACCCTTCTCCCCTCTCTCTGCCTCAGACTCACTCTTCTAGCCGCCCTGTTCTGAACTCATTTCTATTGACATTTCCTGGTCTAATATTCAACCCTTGAGTTTTCAGCTTCTCTAGTTTGTTTTTTGCTACATTCAGGCACTAAGCTGCAGAGAGCCTTAATCTTTTCCAATCATAAACTGTACTGTAAATAATTATACAGTGTAGATATCAACCATGCTGGTCTACCAGCTCGCACTTAGCCGAGGGTAGCCCAAAGCACCAAAAGGGGCAGCTCGCAAGCTCTGTTAGCCCTTCTCGAGCCTTGATCATCTCAGAGGAGCTCACTGTTAACACTGGTTTCAAGAACCGTACTGATACTATATGAGTGAGACCACTTTTAAAGGCAATGATAATATCAGTGAACTCAGTAGCCAAGGGACAGATTGCTGATGAGCGCCCAGTGATGCCTAATCATAATGTTATTCTGGCAAATATTGCATAAACAATATTTGTAGATTAATCACTTTATCAATAAGTTAGTTATATTCACATATTGTTAAAATATGGTATAGGTGACACATGCTATACTAGATCAAACCTCCGGTGAAGTGAACTGACATTTATAGTAACTAGACTCCTTTCCCAGGAAAGCTTAGTGTTAAATTGCCAAATACACTTAATTTCCTTTAAAACTACTTATCACTATTTCCAGCATTATTCTAAATTATACTGCAGTATGATCATATTTTAAACCTTTATCAATTTTCATATACACAATCCACTAATTTGATACACAAAGTAAAACAAGGTTTTGATATCTTGTCATATGTCTAAGGGGGGAAAACATCTCAGGTGTCAATTTTTATTCTATGTTGTGGACAGTGAGAACACAAAGAAACAAGCATTCCCTCCACATGATGTTTCATGAGTATTTAAATGTTCTAATAACTCTAAACATCTTTTAAGACTTCACAGAGATCCACAGATAACTCTATAATATTGCAGTGTGACCTAACTCACATACAAAAAACGGAGAGTGATTTTCTCTTTTTCTCAATATTGCCATTACTGATTTATTTCTTTTTGGACTAGTGAGTCTACCTCTTGCCAGATACTCTTCCTTCTTCGGATCATTTGGTTTTTGACTTGATGTTCTCAGACAATTCAGTATATTCATGGATATCTTTTCTCATCAATTATATAGTATTGTAAGATTATTCCATTGCATATGGTAGATATTTGTTGATTTGAAATCTCTTGTAACATCATAATTCCTACCTGTGATTTCACCTAGTAGATAAAGTATGCATTTATCATAAAATCAGATTTGATGTTGATCTTTAGCTCAAATCATCCTGTTTTCTGGACAGTCTTAGAAGTGCTCTGTCCCCATCCTCATGTGGAGGAGAGTGTGCAGGACAGTAGTAAACAGACTGAATTTGAGGCCAGACTACCTAGGTTCAGACTTATAAGCTGATGCAATTTGTGTGGATAGTAATCCTTTTCATATCTCAGTTCCTTCTTAGCACAGTGAAGTTACTAGTACTTAGGAAGCTTTTGGCGAGTTTTAAGGAGCTATAAACCTTTAAACAATGCCTGAATATAATTACTATTATATTCCTCTAATTTCTTTTTAACAAGTTCTTAAAGGGAAAAATATTGCAATGATCACTAAGGTACTTCAAAAGTCCATTTTACATACTCTTTCCACTTCACATAAGGTTGTATTTTAGTTCAGTAAACCTCTGTTTATTTTTTTTAAATATCCATACAGATTAGTTGAACTGGCAATTCCCCCAGCCATCTGGTTACATTGTCATCATACATTTTGATAAAGACATTAACTATTTTAGTTTTCATTTGATTTTCAGGCTCATAAATGACTCTCAAAAAAGGGAAGAAACTTGTCTTTCTGGAGAAGTGCAGAATCGCTTGAGTTAAAAAAAAAAATGTTGCTGCTGTTTGTTACCTTTATTTTCACATGATGCCACCTCCCACCCCGCTCCAAGTGCAGATGCTCTCGTCTGGGGAAGGTCCGCCATGCTTGCGAGTTGCACTCTTAGAGACACATTATCAATAATTTAAAAAGCAGTTTTATTTTCACTTTTATTCTTAAATTTCTCATGTAGGAATTGCTTTGAAAGCTCTACTCTTAATTAGCCTACATTTTACTGTCATATGACAAAGTATCAACTGTCTATCAATTTCAAATTACTATGCTGACTTTTTTGCAATTTTGAAATAATATTTAAAGATTAAGATCAGGGCATGAATGGTGTACTAGCGCCAGATAAATGGAGTGAATCACATGTGATTCCTCCTGCCAATCTCAACCAGAATTTTCATATGAAATATGTGACTTACCCACCAGAGGGCTCTGGACAATGAAGAAAATGAGGCAGCTGCCTGGGGATTTTGAGGCTTAAGGGAAACCCTTCTGGTGACTTCCCTTGTCTTTTTTCTTGTTGCATATAGATCCTGGCCTGGGTGCTAGAGAAGCCCACGTCTTATAAATGCCAATACAGAAAAAAAAAAAAAGCCCTCCCCCCAAATGCTCATTTTAGCCCAAGGACTGGACATGGAAACAGCAGCCGAGCAGGGCAGAGCATGTCTAGCCGCCCTGCCACAGCCCAAGCCATGAAAAGGATGGTGCACCTCCTCCCCGTGACGTGGGCTGCCCCCGCAGAGGCCATTGGCCCTCGCTCCTACCCAGCCTGCAGGACACAGGCGGGGGCACCACTGAGCTGTGGGCAAAGTACTGTCCCTCTGCCTGCAGAGATGAGAGGGTGGTCCTCCCAGGATGGGCCCTGGTGGGAGTTAGATGGTCTTAAGGTGTTTACATTCCACTTAAAGTGACAGAATGATTACTCTCCATGATGGACACAAATAATGTGTGTATACTGTAATTACCTAGAACAACCACTTAAAAACTGTAAGAAGTGATACTCAACAACATTATAAATACAAAGAGAGTAGTAAAACTTGTTCAAGTAATCCACAAGAAGACTTAGGAACAAAACAAAGAAACAGAAGTAATGAAACGGCAGACTTGTAAGATGTTAATAGTTACACTGTTTGTAAATAGTCTAAGCATATCAATAAACAGAGATCGTCAGAATACAGTAAAAACCATGCCTTAATTATATGATGACTACAAGGACCTGACTTTAGGTTGGTTAAAGATAAAAGGACAAAAAAATAAATAAAAGATACACTACGCAAACAGTAATAAAAAAGTGGTAGGGCTACATTATCAGATAATGGACACTTTAGAGGATATGAAGTTACCAAAGAAGGACATTTTATGGTGATAAACAATCCAATTCACCCAGGAAACTTATCAACTTAAAGATTATGGACCAAACTACAGCACTTTAAAATACATGAAGCAAAAAGAGACTAAACAACAAAAAAATAAGACAAATCCATAGTTATCGTTAGGGACATCCACATCCTTTACTTGGTAATTAATAAAACCACTAGGCAAAATATTCAACAATACAGAAAAACTAAAAAATATCATTAGCTAGTAGATTTCAAGTGACATTTAAAAACACTCCACTGAACATGAGAATTATGTACATTGTTTTCTAGACTGCCTGAGACATTCACCAACACAGACCACATAACGAGACATAAAATAAACCTCAGTTAATTTGGAATAACTGAAACAATACCAATATATTCTCTGACCATAAGAAACTCAAACTGAAAATAAATTAACAGAAAAATAATGGGAAAATCTTCAAACTTTTGGATATTAAACAATATGCTTATAAAATTCATGTGTCAAAGGAAGTCTCAAGGTAATAAAATATTTTATATTGAGTTTCTTGTTAGTTAAAATACAGCATATCAATACCTGAGGGACTAAGTGGAATCAGTATTAGAGGGAAAATTAAAGCCCTTCATGTTAATAGTAGAAAAGAGGCAAGGTCTCAACTCAATACCCTAATGTCCACTGTAATAAGGTAGGAAAAATAAATCAATCAAAAGAAAGAATGAAACAGATATGAAAATATGAATAGAAATCAATGATATTAAAAGAAGAAAATCAATGGAGAAAATCAATCCAACTGAAAACTGGTTCTTTGAAAAGAGCACTGAAGCTGATACAGATAAAATAAAGAATAAACAAATCACTAGAATCAGGAATGGAAGAAGGGCTTTCACTCCAGACCATGCAAGGATGAGGTCTAGTTGGTATCTGCCAACAGCCCAAACAATAGCTAGATGTCACAGAGAAATCAGACAAGTTTTTGAAAACCATAAACTACTACAACCCTTGAGAGAAAATAAGATAGGTAATTTGAGTACTTTCAAATTCATTAAAGTGATTGAATTAGTAATTAAATCCCTCCATAAAATAAATCTTCAGTATCACATGGCTTCACTAGTGAATTCTGCCAAAGTTTTACAGAAAACTTATCACCAAGTCTACAAAATTTCTTCCAAAAAGCAGGAAAAGACAGTACACTTCACAACCCATTTTATGAAGTCAGCATTGCCCTGCTACCAAACCAAAGTACAAAACAAAGGAAGAAAAAGAGAACTGCTCACCTATGTCCTTCATGGTCATAGCTTCAAAAATCTTCAGCAAGATATTAGGAAATCAATCCCAGTATTCTACAAAGAAGAAAAATACATCAGGACTCAGTGGAGTTTGTTCCCAGAGTGTAAAGCCTACTCAATATCCAAAAATAAATCAACATAATCATCCATAATAACAGTCAAGAAGAAAAATCAGTGATCATAACAATTAATATGGAAAAAGAATTTAGCAAAATTTGACAGCAATTATGAATAAAAACTCTTAGCAAATTACAAAAATCACAAAATCTATTCAATGAAGTCAGTACAGCATTGTCAACAAATTGTGCTAGAAGAATTGGAATTAAGAAGAAAACCAGAAAACCAAAACCAAATAAAAAACCTTGAACAGAACCTTAAACCATATACAAAATTTGAAGAGGTGGAAAGATCTAAATATAAAATGTAAAAGTATAAAATTTTAAAGGAACACAGGAGAAAATCTTTGTATGTATAATTTTTTTAGAACAAGCGTTAGTGCATTTGTAATAGAAACAAGTCCCAACCCCACCCAATAGTTTTAAAGAGACTTCTTTCCTCTCTAAAATTCTCTTACCATTATAATTTGTAAAGCTACAACATAGTCATTGCTCTAAATTACTGGTTCTTATATAGAAAGAACATTGGGGTTTTGTTTCCATGGAGATCCCATATTTGTCATGACAACATCAGTGTCTTAATCATCCCGCTGCCGGTCCCCTGGGTGGGCCCGGTGAGCTGCGTGTAGGTACTGCAGGCAGAGTGTGTATGCACGGGTGTGCGTGCTGTGTGGTGATGGTGGACATGGGGAGCACAGACCAGACGGAGGGTGAATAACCAATGTTCCTTACATTCTCACTCTTGTAAATTCAAATTTATATTCAAACTACACCCGGTATCTTTGAAAATGTCACAAAAGAACATTGCAAGAGTATATTTGTTGAAGAAATAACTTTCTATTATGTTTAAAAAAAGGTTACTATTTGCTCCTGAGATGACTAATACATAAACTAGCCCATGGCTGGAATATTTTAGCTCTTGCATTCTTTAACAGGGAATAAAAACAAACAAATTAGATAGATAGATAGATAGATAGATAGATAGATAGATAGATAGATGATAGATAGATAGATAGATAATGGCTATAGATAGGTATAAATATATAACAAATAAAAATATAAATACATGACAAACTATATAGTGCACATGTGTAGTTTGCTTCTTAGTTACATATTATATAGATTACATAATGAAAAGAAAGGAATTTTATTGCTGCTGGTTAGCTTTTAGCTGAATGCAGCTTTTTGAGCACATAGCAGAGAGGGAACAATCCGTACGATTCTTAGATAGTTATTATACAGAATGGCCCCCATGTCGGGTCAGTGCAAATAAGGAAAAGCTTGGCTAGACTTAACTTAGAAAGCTATAAAATATGTCGAATGGATGCCTCTCAAGTGTGTGATAAAAATGCAACTTCACTGCTGCTAGCAATATTGTCCCTGACCTCAGAGCATTATTGAAGAGAGACCCAGTGAATGCTTTAATTTCCACATAACTGCTGATCATGATGGTTGAGACATGCCAGATGGCAGCGCGAGTGATAAATGATGTTGCTGCCTCAGGAGAAATGAGCTACTAAAACTGTATTATATTCAGCTGGGATTTTAAAACATGCAATATAATTAAAATTGTTATTCCACAGCCAAATGTTACACCTCTTTATTTAATAGAGTAGTTAGATGAGGACACTAATGTGCACATTTGTTTTGTAGAAGCAGCTCTTCTCTATTCCGAGGTATCATTCCAGGGGGAAGAGTTTAGCCCAAAGCAGAGATCTCCTCTGCCTGGGACAGAGCCCGGAGTGCAGAGCAGAGGAGGGAAGATCAAAGAAATATGGGTGTATTCTCAGTCTCATTCAAACGTGATAGAAAGATGAATTACAAAAATCCACTCACAGGCCAGGAAGCAGTCTTTGAGAACGGTCACAATGATTCCTTACTGAGTTAGTGCTGGGGGATCACGGTGCTCACGTTAGCTGGGGATCTGGTGGCTCTGATAGAAGAGTCTATCTTCTAAAGGGATACTTTTAAACGAATAAAATGACATCCTTGACACATACGCTTTGCATAGATGGAGGCGTCTGTTTGAAGGCTTAGAGTTGTTGGAATTGCTATCTTTTTTGGAAATAGTACAGAACTGCCTTCCTACTTATTTCTCTGAACCCCTCTCAACCCACTCTTCTATCCCCATCTCAAATGAAAGTGGATATACATTATCCAGATATATATGGTACAGCTTTGTTTTCTCTTAGGATTATGTAAGGTTCAGCAAATACATAGCTGGCAGTTTGGAAAATACTTTCTTCTTAGATTGATAAAAACTGGGTCACATGCTGGCTATACAGTTTTCATGGTCCAGTGCAAAAGGAAGATGCAAGCCTCTTGTTCAAAAAGAGAAATAAATGTGCTGTTAAAAAACGTTCCATTAAAAGAAACACAACTTTTTCCCATTTTTTTTGTCTCCTCTGACATGATAAAGGCAAACCTTGTTTTACTGTGCTTCACAGATAATTGCATTTTTTACGAGTCTGCAGCACGATGCCCTGAGCAGGTCTCGCAGCACCATTTCCCAGCAGCATTTGCTTCTTTACCATCTCTGGGCCACATATTGGTAATTCTACAACATTTTGAACTTTTTCATTATTATCATATTTGCTATGGTGATCTGTGATCAGCAGTCTTCGATGTTACTACCGTAGCTGCACCCACAAAAGATGGTGAAGCTAATAAGTGTGTGTGTGCTGGCGCTCCGCTGACCAGCCATTCCCTGCCTCCCCATCCTCAGGCCTCCCTATTCCTTCAGACACAACGATACTGAAATCTGGCCAAGTAAGAACCCTACACAGGGATTCAGAGGCACAAAAATCTCAATTAAAATATAAATTAGTCACAGGGAGTAAAGTACAGTGAGAGAATATAGTCAATGGCTCTGTAACATGTTCCTATATTGACAGATAGTAGCTATACAAGAGGGGTGAGGATTTAATAACATGGGCAACTACTGAATCACTGTGTTGTATACTTGAAACCAATATAATATTGTATGTCAATGATACTTCAATTAAAAACTATATTCAAAAAATAAAAAAGACCTACACTGGCCTCTAAGTGTTTAGCTGAAAGGCAAAGTAGTATGTCTCTCACTTAAAATCAAAAGTTAAAATGAGGCAGGCTGCAATCTAGGCCTCTTGTACTGAACAGTCAGCCCAGTTGTGGACACAAAGGGAAGTTCTTGAATGAAATGAAAAGTGCTCCTCCAGTGAGCACATGAATGATAAGAACATGCAACAGCTTTATTGCTGATGTGGAGAAAGTCTAAGTGGTATGGATAGAAGATCAAACCAGTCACAACATTCCCTTAAGCCAAAGCCTAACCAGATCAAAGCCCTGACTCTTCAATTCTATGCAGGCTCTGACAGGTGAGGAAGCTGCAGAAGGAAATCTAGAGGCTGGCAGGGGTTGGTTGGTTCCTGAGGTTGAAGGAAGGAAGCCCGTCTCCATAACAGCAAAGTGCAGGTGGAGCAGCAGGTGCTGAGGGAGAAGCTGCAGCAAGTCCCCCAGAGGCTCCAGCCGAGATCATTCACGAAGGTGCTGCCCTGTTACACAACAGGTTTTCAGGTGTAGAAGAAAGAGATTCTACTGGAAGAAGATGCCAACTAGGACTTTCATAGCTAGAGAGGAGAAGTCCATGCCTGGTTTCAAAGCTTCAAAGGACAGGCTGACTCTCTCGTTAGGGGACCATGTAGCTGGTGACTTTAAGTTGAAGCCACTGCTGTCTGACCATCCTGCAAATCCCAGGGCCCTTAAGATTTATGCTAAATCTATTCTGCCTGTGTTCTATAAATAGAACAAAACCTAGATGACAGCCCATGTGTTTACAACAGGGTTCACTGAATATTTTAAATCCACTGTTCCACTGTTGAGACCTACAGTTTAGAAAAAAAATATTCTTTTCAAATATTGACATTGACCAATGTGCCTGGTCACCCAAGGGCTCTGGTGGAGATGTGCAATGAGATGAATGTTGTTTTCATGCCTGCTAAACTATGTCCATTCTGCAGCCCATGGATCAAGAAGTTGATTCGACTTTCAAGTCTTATTATCTTAAAAGTATATTTCATGAGGCTACAGCTGCCACAGACAGTGAGTCCCCTGATGGATCTGGGCAAAGTCAACTGAAAAACCCTCTGAAAAGGAGTTATTATTCTAGATGCCATTAGGAACATTTGTGATTCATGGGAGAAGGTCAAAATATCAGCATTTACAGGGGTTTGGAAGAAGTCGATTCCAAACCTCATGGATGACTCTGAGGGGTTCAAGACTTCAGTGGAGGACGTCACTGCAGACATGGTGGACACAGCATGAGAACTGGAATTAGAAGTAGAGCCTGAGGATGGGACTGAGTGGGTGCATCTCAGGATCAAACTTGAGCAGAGAAGAAGTTGCTTCTTAGGGACTAGCAAGGAAAGTGGTGTCTTGAGATGGAATCTGCTCCTGGTGAAGACGCTGTGAAGACCATTGAAACGGTATCTAATGACTGAGAATATCACATAAATGGTGATAAAGCAGTGGCAGGGTTTGAGAGGACTGACTCCAGTTTTGGAAAAAGTTCTGTGAGTAAAATGCTCTCAGACAGCATCACTTGCTGCACAGAAATTGGTATGAACCTGCCAGAGATGCCCATCCTTGGCAAATGCCACCCTCATCAGCCAGCAGTTGCCAGCACCAGGTGAGGCCCTCTCCCAGGACAAAGAGTACGGCTCTGAAAGTTCAGATGATTGTCAGCATTTTCAGCAATAAAGTATCTAATTAAGGTGTGCACACTATTGTTTTAGACATACTGCTATCACACACTTGTAGACTACAGTATCATGTGAACAACTTTTCTATGCTCTGGGAAACCAAATAATTCTTTGACGCACTTTATTGTGATTTTCACTTTCCTGTGGTGGACTGAAACCAAATCCACAATATCTCTAAGGAACGTCTGTATTATTTTAAAGAGTTGCTATTTAATATTGTCTTCCTTGGGGATAGGAATATTCGCAGGGCTAATGTAGACCTTCACAGATATGATGGGCAGAGAGCGGCCCACTGAGAACATGTGGCTCACCAGCTCCTCCCTCCTCCTCCAGCCTGGGATTGTCCTGTCCAGAGGCAGGGAGGTCATTACAGACTTCTCCCTCTTTCTTCTAGTCCTCTGTCTAACCCAACAAGGCCAATGACCCCAAAATGTCCTAAATGCCTAGCTCACAGTGAGTCAGACGGTCACCACTGCCGAGTTGCCCACTGAATGCCCGGTGGCTCTGGCAGCCTCTGGACAGTGATGGCCACTGGCACGTGCCACCCTGAGCTGCTCTGGGCACTACCACCTCACATCCAAGGCCGCCCCTCCCACACCTGTGTCAGATTCCCCCTGGTGACAGAGGCCAACAGAAGCTGCAGAGTCAGGGAAAGGGCCAAGCAGAGTGGGCAGATAGGAGAGCGCTGAGCACGCCTCTGAAAATCCTTTGCGGGGAGGGGGTACTGAGGTGGCCTGAGGCAAAGCTCAACCCCAGTGGTCTTTTGTTGCTCCACAGAGCTTCATTCACAAAACAAGAGAGAATAGGGATGACAAAACTATCAAAATTTCAAAGATAAGGATCACTGAGCATTAAGCCCCAAGGAGGCTGCCTCTCCCTTGGAATATCTGGATCTTATAATAGTTCTATTCTTAATTTTTTGAGGAGCCTCCATACTGCTTCCATAGTGGCTGCACCAACTTACATTCCCAACAGGGCACAAGTGTTCCCTTTTCTCTACATCCTCACCAACACTTGTTATTTCTTATGTTTTTGATAATAACCATCTGACAGGTGCGAAGTGATATCTCACTGTGGTTTTGATTTGCATTTCCCTAATAATTCATTTAATAAATCTAAATAGTTCATTTCTATTCGCAAAGTTTTTCACATTTTTAGCATTTTAAATTAGAAAATATCTCATGAGATAAATTATGTGAAACGGTTTTTCTTAAAATATATTGATTGAAATATATTGACAGACATCAAATATTAGCTTTGCCTTTACTATACCTTGATAAATTTATTAGAATAATATTGTTATTAAATATCACAACATATGTGGGCTATAGCAAGCTTTCCTCAGACTGCCTCTGCTGTACTTCCTGCCCCGTTTAATTGTGTAGTGGCCTCCGTAACTGTCCCATCTGCCCTCCTCCCATTCTTAAAGTTAGCACATGCCAAATTATTTGTGAAACAGCATATGTCATTCTTCCAGGTAGCATGTGATGTTAATCTACACTAATGTTGTTTGCATAGTTAATTAAAAATGAAAAAAATGCTATAAAATATTTTATGAATAGCAATTGTATTTCTGTGTATCTGAGACTTCCATTTATTTCAGGAATTATTTATTTTGTTCTTTCAATAAATATTTAAGAGTCCCAGGTGTGTGCAAATGCTAAAGATTTTTATATTCCTTTCTTCCATGCTTTCAGCTGGACAGTGTGGGCTGAATCCCACAAATGGTAGCAGTTTGCTTGGGTTGTACTTTGTAAGAATAAGAACCTATCCTTTTGAGATCATTTTCTTTCAAGTTTGGGTGATTTTTTAATCTTCTTTCTGGGGAGACAGTTCTCTGTGGGGCCCTTGTGTGTCTGCACATCCTCTGAGCAAAGGCATTGACAGCTGTTTTTGTTATGGACTCTCTTCAAGAGTATGTGTATAATGTACCTCTTGGAAGACAGAGGAAGAGGGAGATTTGTTTCAGAATAATATATATAATAAATAAGTCTGGGGCTAAGTTTGGGGGGCTTGTTACCTGCCTCCTCATAAATGGGCAGTTTAACAGAAGTCCTTGGCAGTAATGTTTTTATTTACAAATAGATTCCTATTAACTAAAATAAAACATGTCTGAAATCTGCTTTCACCTACGTTGGCATGAGGAAAGAGCAGGCTGATTTCTTTAAAACTTTGATCTTTAAGCTATATCCCTATGGTTCAGGAGTCAAATGACATGGCTTCAGCAAAAAAATTTTTTTGATGTAGGCTAATACCCACCGAAGAACTTCAGAAGACAATAATTAAGGTGAGCTTAGGCAATTTCACTAGACTAAGGTACTGTTTGAATAGAAAATAATTTTATATAATTTATCTTGTCATTCAGGAATTCTATCTAGGAAATGAAATACCTTTTTCAATGTGAATTCTTTTAAAGAATCTCAGTGAGAAAGCTAGTTAACCTGTATTTCCTTTGGATATGTGGTTGATATATGTGGGCTGTGGTGATAAAAACAAAAGTATGTGTTTCAGGTGAACTGAAGGATCCCTTAGAAGGGAAAGCAAACGGACAGTTTGCAGCCTTTCTCCTAGCTTCTGGGATGCAGGGGGACTTGCCCTCAGTCGATTCTCCTTGAGGTACTAACTCAAAGAATTCTTAGGGATATGAATACCTGCCCCAGTATGAATGCTGATGTAGCTGAGGACCGTGCATTGGAAGACCACCTCCTTGCTGGTGCTGTTTACTGAGAAAAGAGTAACCAATACTTAGGAGCTAACAGCTGTGGCTGAAAGGGTCATAGCCTGTCTAAACCAGCTGCGACTAGCTGGCGATGTCCCTCACAGGGGTTGCGGGACTGGCTCATTGTAAGGCCTGAGGGGAGTCAGCCGAGGGCTTCCCTGGAGCAGTTCATGACCATGCGGACTCCTGGATGTGGGATCCCAGACTACAAACCAGGAGATGCGCCTGTGCCCCATGAATTTCTGCTCTGCTTTTGCCGAGCAACTGCATTGTTTCCGGTAAATAACTACTTAGACTTGGTGGCTCCTGAGATCTTCTGTGTCTTGTCTGTTTCTTTTAATCTGAACCTAAGATCAGTGATACTATTTAAACAGTTTTAGAAAAAAATGTTTGTCATTTGGACAGCCTGGGTAAAGACCATTCTGGTTTTAGACTCACAGGGGGAGATACAGTGATAAGAAAGAAGCAGAAACAGAGAGTTAGAAACTGGATATATAATGTCTCATATATAGCTTTCCTATTGATTTTGCGTTGTTTGGCATTATATTTTCTATACTTTTAATTTCAATGATTATATATAATTTTGTTGTTTTATCCTTAATAAGAAGCATAATTTTGGCTCTGTTTTAAAAATAATTTGATCTGAAAATCTCTGTCTTTAAATTGTGCTTTTTAGTCCATTTATAATAAATGTATTTAAGAGCACCTTTTGGTTTAGATCTACCATCTAAGTACTTGCTTTGTATTTGTTTACTTTCCCCTCTTTTCCTTATTATTATTTTGTTTCATGCTTTCCCTTATTACAGTTATTTTCTATCCCATTTTTTACCTCAGTTAGCTTGTATGTTATGTATACTTATTACTTTATATAAGTACCCTCGAAATCGGAATAGGGATCCTTGACTTACTGAAGCCTAATACACCTCTCTACTTTTGCCATGCTAAGGACAATGAAAGAATACTGCAGCATTTAACTCCATTTATCCCCTATTGCAATTTTGCTACTGAAGTTATATAATGTAAAAATAAAAACAATATTGCCAATATTATGCATTTACCCACATTTTTCCCCCATTACTGCCTATTCCTCCTCACATTTCTTTGCTTCCACCTGGGATGGGATAATTTTCCTTTTTCATGAGGAGCTTGTTTTAATTATTCCTTTGGTGTTATTTTGATGTCAACTTTTCTCAAGTTCTGTTTGACTGAAATGTTTCATTATGCTTTCATTTTTGGAGCAAGAGCAGATTTTTTTTAGCACTTTGAGAATGTCATTCAATTTTTTCTGTGTTCTATATATATTTTTCTGTTTAAAAAGGAAGCTGCTGTACCTACTGCTATTCTTTATTTATTTAATTTTCCCCTCGAGATGTACTCAACATCTTCAGTTTCCTGCAGTTTTAGCATGATGTCTCTACATCTTTGACTTCACATTTATCCTGCTCAGGGTTTCACAGTGCTTCCCGATTTGGTGCTATGAGATCTTTCAGCAGTTTTGGCAGTTTATTGACCATTATTACTTGATATATTGCTTTTGTTTTATTTTCTGTCATTTCTTCTCCTGGAGTTCTAGTTAAATATAGTAAAGAACTTTTCAGTATGACCCATATTTCTCTTAAGCTCATTCTCCCTTGCCCCTCTCCTCCTTTCATGGAACTTCCCTCTGAATGTTTTATATTGCCTTATTTTCATATTTCCTAATCCCCCATCTATAGTAGTAAACACATCTCTTAAGTTTTAAATAGAAGTTATTCTATATTAAAGTCTGCAGATATATATACAGGTATTATATACATTATATATACAGGCATTATACAAGTATATGTAATACTTGTAGTTTCAGGTGCATACCATATATTATGAAATGATCAACACAGTATGTCTAGTTAATTTAATTATTTTTATAGATTTTAATTCTCTGCTGAAATTCTCCATTTTGCTTACTGTGGCTCCAGAAAATGATTTCTTGGAGGCTGCCATATGGACTTTCTTAGCCTCCACTCATGCCTGGAATTGGAAATTCAAGACTTTAAACTTATTGTTTTTCTTTTTCACATACCTTTTTCAGGGCAATCAGAGATATACTAATTTCCACTGTTGCTATATTAATTAAATGCCATAGGCAAGTATTTTTCTAATGTCTTGTTATCACTGAGCATGCCATTCCACAACAGTACAGGTTTTGATTTAAGTAATCATGAAAATTTAGCAGAACACAAATGGCCCACTTGAAGGGATTAATTGAAGAGGATTTAATAAATGAAATGTTTTCTGAGGTGTGGTCAAGGTTAAGGAAACAAATAATGATTAAGTATGCAGGTCAAGCAGCAGTGACCCACCAGGACTGATGGGCCAGTGAAAGCTTTAACTAGAGGTGTGGGGTTAGGGGGTGGGGATGAAGAGGAGAGAGGGAGTCAGATGAGGTTTGTCAGTGAGGGAAGAGGGAAAGAGGACTCCAATACAATAAATAAGCCTCGCTTTTTTCTCATTCTTAGAACTTCCAGTTCCTCCCAATGAATAAACTTAACAGAAAGCTAGAGATCAAAGGAATCTGAGGTATACAGTCAATGGCACTCAGCCTCTCGGGACACCATGCAAGGCAGAAAAGGAATAATCTACCTGGGCAAGTGGGGAGTAACCAGGATGTCCACCAAAGTCAGAAAGATAAGGTATGATTGTACTTTTAACTACCTCATAACTTCTATCACTTTAAGAAAAAGTTATTTCAGGAATTGCTCCACAAACATCATCTTTCACACTTTTTTGTATTTTGTTCTCTTCATCTTGTCCATCTCACCTTTTTTCACCATTATCATTTACACATTCCCACTCTATTCCATTGTAGGTGCATAAATAAAAAACAACAAATCATTTCAAATAATGTCACATTTTACAACTGCTTCTGGGCTATTTTGTTGCTTTATTTATGTCAGAACTTTTGAAAACATTATTTATATCACTATGATTAGTTTCTTAGTACATATAATTTCTGAAATCTCTAGTGCTCTGATAACAAACACTATAGCCACTTTAGGCTACTTATGTTTAAATCAACTAAAATTAAATAAAATTAAGAATTCATTCCCTAGTGACACTAGCCACATTTCCACTGCTGAAGAGTCACATGTGGCAAAGGCTGCCATACTGGACACTGTAGTCCTCTTCCCTCTTTCTGGAAAATTCTATTGGAGGGCTTTTCTGGGATATAGGGTCAGCCCTTCTGCTCCACTGGGGTTTCCCTTTTTCGTCATTAATGACCTCCGTGTCAGTAAATCCACAGATGACTACTAGGCTTTTAATCTTCATTTGCTTAACCTCTGCAATGTTGGATAACAGAGTATTAACTCCTTACAACTCTACTGTCCTCCTGTAACACTATACTCCTCTGGCTTTCCTGATACTTCTCCAGATATACCTCAGAATTATCCAAAGTTCTCCAAAGGGTTGGCTGATATTTATTCTCTAATCTACCTTTCTGAGTATATGCTTCTGGAGGAAGTTGGGGTAGCCTGTTTGGTTGTAATGCCACCAATATTTTTGTCTTGAATATCAGCATAACCTCAAACACCACTTCCCTGACTCATATGTTTCGTCTACAAATTTATTATTCCCGCTGACACTATTACTACATTGCCAATGGGATTCACAAATGATCACATGCCATAGTACCTCCTATCTTTCCAACTTCACCTCCCCAAACCCACTCAGTGTTCAACTCTAAGGAAATACCCAAAGGTCCTTGCACACATGTAGTTTTTCTTATGTGTTTTTAATGCTTTATCCAAGTGTTTTTTTTTCTTGCTTCAAACACTTTATCAAAGGTTCTCAACTTTATGCCCCAGTTCACGTCACAAACTTTTAATTATACTTCGAGGTTTAGGTTAATGTTACTAAAATGATAACTGTTTGAAAAATAATTTGCCTGATTATTAGCATGGCTTATGTGTATCACAAGCTCACATATGTGAATATGTGTCTGGCTTTTCTATTTGAGGGGATAAAATTAGAATAAATAATTTAAAGCACCCAAATGACATAACAAATAAACCTCCTGGTTGCATCATCCTTTAGGCACACAGAAAATCCACCAAAATGCACTTGGGGTGCATTAGCTTCCATAGTATACAAGGAATTCCCATCTGTCACCACAAAGATACTGTTAAACTGCTGCCCTGGGATATGGAGAGATGGCTAACAAATGACTTAGTACTTAGAGTATGGCCATAAAATCATGATTCTATAGATATTTATAATAAAAAATATTAGTAATTTTTCTGTGACTAGACTGACAGATACCAGAAAAATTGATCTTGGCAGTGTGAAAAATAAATAGTGCATGAGAGAATTTTATTTCAAAGTGTTGATAGTAATCATTTCTGTTTGTTTTGATTTTTTTTTAGAAAAAAGCAGATACGAGCTACCCTTCTTACAATACAGTAATTTGAAAAGAGCTATTGATCAATTTTTGCAACTATGTATTAACTATATATATACAGATTGAAGTATTTACATCAATCTAACTAGTCTCAATTATTTAGCATTTATATAATATTGTGGGAAATAACATCTCTTATTAAAATTTCCCACTGAGTATTTACACAATTGATCCAGTGCTTTACTCTCTCCATGTGCTTTTTCATTTACTGTCATATTCTATGTCCACTTCTTTTTTATTCAAAATTCAGGCAAATATAATACTGATGTGATTTAAAAATTAGTTATATTCAATTTTAATTTGTGGAGATTTCCTAGAGAACCATGTATTACATTTCAGGGAAAAAGTTACTTTGATTGTCCCAAGTCAATTTTGTGTTAGTCTATCAGCTCAATATACACCAATATTTCATTCTTGAGTATGATGATAGATTTGTTCATGTTAATTCTTGGACATGGTAGTGAAAAATTATTTCAACAAATCTTTTAAAATGCTCTGAATTATTGCCTTAAGATAGTTTATTTTGCAGCTTTATTTTATAGTACATCTTTAATATTAACAGCAAATACTCTGTATGTTACACACTCACACTTCAATATATATTATTTTTATATTTGTATTTACTGTAGAAAAAATTTTAAAGATATATATAAAATTAACTTTTAAAGAAATTACCCATATGACTACTGAAAGTGAATATTTTTCATTTCTCTTATTCCAAAAGAGTAATTCCATGGGAATATCAAAGATGTTTTAATAAACATCAATGAAGGATCTTTCCCTACCATAAAATCAAAAAATATAATAAACTTTCAATAAGTAAAATAATCTGTTCTAGATTAATGCAACTATTCCTAGAATCCCCACCAGAAAACCACATCCAGATTTCTTTCTTGTATGCACATTTCGTTGAATTTCTTTGTTATGTCTCTGAATCCTACCAGCTAAAGGTTTGATTAAGGCAAAGGTCAGTTAGACATCTTCACATACTAACATCTGCTACCTAGCTTGGTACAAAATACTGTTTGATAATTTAAAATGAGAACTTTGTTTCAATGTCATAACTGATTGTAAACATTGGAAGAATTAAGAATAATCTTGGAAAACCAAACAGAGGAAAGTTTTTGCCCTCAGAATAAGACTTTAGAGATGTTTACACTTGGATTTAAATCCTAGGGTCTCTGATTACTAATTTTATCACATGGGCAATTAGGTAACATTTACATACTTCACTTCACTGACAGTGAAATGGGGATAAAGATGCCTAAGTCATAGAAATGTTTTGAGAATTAGATGTTTTATTGTCTGTAAATTGGCCATTAAAGTGTCATGACATGACATTGTGAATTAGGTATAATGATGACATTTGTAAATACTATATTATAACATATTTAAACTATAAGAAAAGTAGTATAAATAATTCTCAAAGAATTATCCAATAATTAGGGAATCTAATGTTTAATCCTATATATATATATATATATATATACACACACACTCATATTTATATGCATCTAGGACAAATGACAGTTTATAGGAGTGGGAGCAGGTAACTTGTGGGGACTACTTGCCTTTAGGCACCACAGCCCGGGTTAAGTGTTCACATGTACCAGTATCTCTGAAACTCACAAGCACTGAGTAAGCTATTATTTTAAAATTTATTTCACAGATTGGGGAATTCAGACATGGAGAATATAAATACTTCCTCAATTTCACTCAATTTGTAAATGATGGAACTGATATAGTCACCCAGGTTTGACTAGTTCCACTTGCCTCCTTAGAGATTTTGACCTTCCACAAGGACAGTAATGTGATATTGATTTGTAAGTGATTGATAAAATATTACTTACAGAATATGTTGGCACCATGTCCTTGTAGTACTGAGACTATTTTTGAGACTACTTAAATATTATACTTCTGGTATAATTAAGCTGATCATGTTGTTGAAAAAGGAATTATGGTTGGTAGAGGTACACGAAAATTTTATTTGAAACATACTTAGGTCTTCAAGAAATAAAATCTATTAAGAATAAAAATAGAATGTTATATGATAACTAGATGACATTTGAGTTACTAAAAATATATAATAAAAAGTTATCAATAATATTGAAAAAAACCCTCTCTGTACATTTAGGTGAAAAATAATTATTATAAATATTTTACATAAAATCTTAAGAGATGATGAAGCCTTTTAATGAGTACTATTTGAATTTGGCAACTTAAAGGTGTATGAAGAAGATTGATTTTCCTTATTAATGAAAAAATACCTTGCAGTAATAAGAGGTCACATTGCATATAAAAGTATCAGGTATCTTCAACTAGGAAAAATTATGTACATATAATTCTCTATATAATATAAAGTATATATATTATAATTATACTAGAAACAAATCACCATTTAATGTGTTTATTGTATTGTTCCTTCAGCGTATAGTTGCTTTTGCCTGAATCTTTTACGTTAGAGCTCATTTGATGAGAAAAACTATTCAGATGCTAAGACTCAGATGTGGGCTGCTCACAGCTCTACTTATGTAAATAAAAATTCAAAGGCAGTTGTTCAAAGTGGATATATATCAGAGTTTAATATATTAAAAGAATTTAGTGGATATTTAAGGCTTAAGTAACTAACAAAATGAGGGCTTCTCCATGTTTTTTTTTCTATTATTAAAGTACAATTACATGAGCAATATTACGGTTACTAGACTCCCCCTATTATCAAGTCCCCACCACATACCCCATTACAGTCACTGTCCATCAGCATAGTGAGATGCTATAGAATCACTACTTGTCTTCTCTGTGTTATACTACCTTCCCGTATCCTCCCCCACTACATTATGTGTGCTAATTGTAATGCCACTTTTCCCCCTTATCCCTCCCTTCCCACACATCTTCCCCAGTCCCTTTCCGTTTGGTAACTGTTAGTCTATTCTTGGGTTCTGTGAGTCTACTGCTGTTTTATTCTTTCAGTTTTTTCTTTGTTCTTGCACTCCACAGATGAGTGAAATCATTTGATACTTGTCTTTCTCCACCTGGCTTATTTCACTGAGCATAATACCATCTAGCTAAATCCATATTGTTGCAAATGGTAGGATTTGTTTTCTTCTTATGACTCAATAATATTCCATTGTGTATATGTACCACACCTTCTTTATCCATTCATCTACTGATGGACACTTAGGTTGCTTCCATTTCTTGGCTATTGTTAGTAGTGTTGTGATAAACATAGGGGTGCATATGTCTTTTTGAAACTGGGCTGCTGCATTCTTAGGGTAAATTGCTAGGAGTGGAATTCCTGGGTCAAATGGTATTTCTATTTTGAGTTTTTTGAGGAACCTCCATAGTGCTTTCCACAATGGTTGAACTAATTTACATTCCCACCAGCAATGTAGGAGGGTTCTCCTTTCTTCACATCCTCACCAACATTTGTTGTTGTTTGTCTTTTGGATGGAGGCCATCCTAACTGGTGTGAGGTAATATCTCATTGTGGTTTTGATTTGCATTTCCTTGATGATTAGCAGTGTGGAGCTTCTTTTCATGTGCCTGTTGGCCATCTGCACATCTTCTTTTGGAAAAATGTTTATTCAGGTCCTCTGCCCATTTTTTAAGCAGGTTTTTAGGTGTTCAGTCATATGACCTCTTTATATATTTTAGATGTAAACCCTTTGTTGGATATGTTGTTTATGAATATGTTCTCCCACACTGTAGGCTGCCTTTTTGTTTTGTTGATGGTGTCCTTCTGCTGTACAGAAGCTGTTTGGTTTGCTGTAGTCCAGCTTGTTTATTTTTGGTTTTGTTTCCCTTTCCTGGGAAGATGTGTCCAGAAAAAAGTCACTCATGCTTACATTCAAGAGATTTTTGCATTATGTTTTCTTCTAAGAGTTTTATGATTTCAGGTCTTATATTTAGGTCTTTTAAGACATTTTGAGTGTACTTTTGTGTATGGTGTTAGTGATTCCCAGTTCAGAGAGCATTTTTATGACTGTTACTTTGAATGCTTTATCAGGAAGACTGCTAATCTCAGTTACATTTAGCCCTCTTTCTGGTGTCTTATCCTGTTCTTTTGTTTGGAACATATTCCTCTGTCTCATTTTGTCTGGATTTCTGTTTCTTCCTTTGTACTAGATCTAGAAGTTATGCCTCCTGATCTGGAGTGTAATGGCTTTATGAGGTGGGCATCCTGTAGTGCCCAGAAACTCACTACTCTTGGCCCACTAGTACCTGGTTCTCTTTGCCATAAAGCTGAAGTTGCTCTTGGTGGCTGTGGGCAGGGCCACCTTTCTGCCTGTCTGCTGGCAGTGGCTGCTCCCCACAGCTCCCCTCTGTGTGCCCTTTGCATGAAGGAGGCACTTCTGCTGGGATTTGCTGTGGGCAGGGCCATCCTGCCTGCCGGTCAGCAGTGGCAGACCACTGCTGGGCTGTGCAGTGGGACAGGCATACCATAGGGCACTGGAGTTGAGCCAATGGGGAAGGTGGAGAATTCAGAGCTGGCTCCCACAAGCATCTGCCCAGTTAGGCTGAGGGAGGGTTGGGAGAGCCAGAAAAGTATAGCCCACCCTCTGGCTGCCAGTCATCAGAATCAGACTACTGCTGAGCTGAGGGAGCCAGGCGGGGCATGTACGCAGGGAAGTGCTTCCAGGGACTGAGTTGCCAGTGAAGAAGATCAAGCATTCTGGATCACGCTCCCACAGATACCCAGCCAGCTGGGCTGAGGGAGGGCTGCGGAAGTGTCTGCCTACACTTTCTACTCCAAAAGAGATCTCTTTGACCCTGGGCCCTCTGGCACACTTCCCATTGCTAGTAAGTCTTTCTCACTGCTCCTCTGTGTTGGAACTCAGTGGGACTGATGGAGCAGGCATGTCCTTCACAAGTGGCAGGGGACTCAGCCAGCCAGAGTTCTCCAACTTCCAGGTGTCCAGCCCCTTTAATCACCAAAGCCCAATGCAGTGTGGACTTGAGCTCCCAGAGCAAATATCCAGGCCAGGTGTGCAGAGTGCCTAGTGTCAATCCCCACCCCACTCTGTTCCTCTCCCTCCCACTTGTGGGCTGGGATGGGGGAAGGGCTGGGACCTGATTGATCACAGCTCTGCCCTTTTACCCTTCTCAATGTGGTCCACTCTTCTTTTCTAAGTGCGGAATGTCTGTTCTGCCATCTCCAAGTCATTTTCAGGGTGAAAATGTATGCAAATGATTGAGCACACAGAAATAACTATAAATAAATCTTTGGAAACAGTTATTCCAATTGATCTAAAGAACAAAGCAAAGAAGAAACCACAGCCCTGATGTCATGTGGTCTTCAAAAAATGTATCTATTTAAAATCATTTGAATTAGCACTTTATGATAAATTGTAACTGTTTTTAAAACAGATACTGAGAAAGCTGCCTGAAATTAAAAGCATTGATTTCCTTTCTTATATTTACCCCAAACCGTGAAACAATAACCAATGACAGATTCCTGCTCTTCGTTCTATCAACATACATGAAAAAATGACATTTGTCCAAGACCTGATATAATACACCAGTATTATATTCCACTGTTTTTCTTAATGTCACTTACAACAAAGTTAGTTAGATAATATTTACATGATTGTTTAATGCTTTTCGTCCCCTAATCTGTAAACTGCCTGTGGACAGGGACCTCCCATCTTTTCAGTGCTTTGTCATCTGAGGCTCGTTATGTGCCTAGCATATGATGAATGTGCAATCATTTATCATTTATGAAGGAATTTAAGTCCTGCTCGGTCTAGAGATCTGTAGCACCAAGTGACTGGTGACAACCTAATCATCCCCGTTCTTCACCTCTTGGTGAGCCTCAGCTGTCCGGAGAAATCCTGCCGCCCGTCTGACTCAGCTGTTGAGAGCAATCTACCAACTTCACTCACTAAGACAGCAGCATTCCCTTGCTGTAAAGTAGTTAATCAATAATCTGGCTTTCAATTTTACCATGTCAAGCATCCCTTAATTTTTAATATTATGGCACTGTCTTAGAAACAAACACTGAAGATTTCATCTTTTTCTACTGAGTTGTGTTTAGTTAAATTATTTAAGCTCCCTTATAGAGGTCTCTCAGAAAAACAGAACCAATTCTTCTATATGAATCCACTGACAATTGATAGGACTCTATTGAATCCACTATTAGTGAAAGTGTAAAAATTAACAGACTACTTGATAATGTAAATAAAAAAAGGAATTGTGGTATACAAAATAAACTAAAAGAAACTCCTGCTCCTTTTTGTCATTTCTCATTATAGTTGTCTGATAAAGATGTATGTTTCTTATAAAGATGCCTGTTTTCAAAATTACAGTATGGTTGCTATGGTGACATGCACTTTATAAATCATGCACAAAGGCTGCCTTCATTTCCACTGTGCCCAAAATAATAAAGATGATTATTAAAGTGGAGCCACAAGAGTCTGAAAAAGAATCTAAGAGTAAAACAACGAAGATGTTAAACATTAAAAGCAAAATTTCAAAAGACTCTGAAGATCTCATTAAGTTTCTGTGGTAGCCTTGGGGTCATTCAGTGATATTTTGGGCAGCTTTCAGAGCCTTCCTAAGAGATAAAATGTTGATGATTGATGGTGAATTGTTCATTGATATTTGACAGCATAGACAATTTACCTGTGTGATTTGGGATTATTTTATTTCACAAGAGATGAGTGAGTTAGAATCTCTGTGTTAGAATTTCAAATACAATGTATCCTTTAAGGAATTGAGTACTCTTCACAATTTCTCTCAAACTTTACCATTTTAGAGCCAAACATAGTCCATGTATATTTCTTTAAGCATAAAAAGAAATGATTTCTACTCTGCTTTAGTCAAAATTATTCTGACATGGTTTGGAGACAGCTCACTAAGAGACATTATAAAGCATGTAGTCTCTCCCAAAGTCATTATCCTTGGTGTGCACGTTTGCCTCGAGATCATGCTGTTGTTTGTTGCTGTGATGGTGGGGAGAGCAAGGTTCAGACTACAACTGTCAGATCCCCTCTGCTAGGAAAGGCTGAAGAGTTGTTAGAGGACTCACTAGAGAATTAACAGCAGGGCTTTCCCCTATCAAGAATTTTTGTCAGAGGGGGCCCCAGTGCAATTAAAATTGCTCCAGCTAGGACAGGGGTTCTCTCTCTCTCTCATGGTCATCTAATGGGATGGTTCTTCTATGGCTCTATCTTCTATCGCCCATCTGTCTACATTATGGAATCAGGGCTGTCCGTATGTTTGCAGAAACCAGCAGAGCTGACCAAAACATTAATTCAGATCCATAGGCATTTCAGGGATACAGAAAACCTAGGACTGACTGTTATTTCAATTGTGGGTATTTGGCATCTCTATTTCAGTGGTGACATAATCTGTACATGAAAAATCTTAATGGGAAAATTACAGGTAATTAGTATCATATTTTTAACAAATGCATTCAAAATCATATTGTCTAGTATATTGTAATTTCATTTGATTCATCTACAGATTAATTTAGGTAAACACTTTCATATTTCTATATATGTGTTATTAATAAAATACAAGTAAATTAGCGTGGTTATTTAACTCTTCCCCATTATTTGTAGAAAAGTGAGCTGTAGTTAGAGAAGAAGTTGTATGTGATAGTGTTCATCTATTTATGAATTCTGTGATTACATAATTGGGTTATTTTTAATGGTATAAATGTCAAATATGATGATCTATTTGGGATAAAAGTATGTGGAAAAGCATCAAATTCCTTTCTGTATGTGTGTTCTCACAGATACCAAATGGCGGATGGGCATGTGAGGATCTTTCTGGGTGGGCGAAAACTGACTCGATACTTGGAGAAGTTCTCAGATCGTTGATGTCAAGGGCAAAGCACAGGAGATTGCCCATTTGTAGACTTTTTCTTATAGAACTATGTTGTATTGTCCAATGCATCTTTAAGTCTGTTTTTCCTTTCTACTCTTCTTCATATTCAATAAAAAGTTTTCAATGAACTTCAAACAATGCATTATACCAGTAGAATGAATTATTTGTACTGAGTATTGTATTCAGGCAAATTATTTTATTTAATTACAAGAACTAATCTATGGTGATGTAGACCCACTCCTTTTGTTGATCAGAACTGTACAGTCCTAGCCTTCTGGATTCATTTAATAATATATATTACAGCCTTTTTTTTAATTGTAAAAGATTTTACAGATATGAGGTAATCATATGTTCCATTCTGTAGGTTAACAATTCTATGGTAACTAATTGCATTGTTGCCGTTCATATTGATTTATTAGATTATCAGTTAAAGTCTGATATATAAATTCAGTCAGTTTTGTTCGCCAACAGAATTTTTAGATGACCAGAATTTGTTCTGATTCTAGCATCTATGTTACTGACCACATCTACGTCTACCATATTGTGTTTTTTCCACTCTGGTGACTGGTTAGGAATATATACCACACAACAGTTTTAGAAACTTGGTAATTCCTTCATGTAAACTGAACACTTTGGTAGATGCCAGAGAAAATATTTGCTAGGGATCTAATCATCTCTCACTTGATAACTATTTCCTATACTCCTCCAATATGTCAGGATATCCCCACTCCATAATGGTGAAATATTAAATCACACTTGGCTATATGACCAATAACACTAAACTCTATAATAGTGGGAACTAATTTTTCTTACCTTATTTACTTTTCTCTCTCATCAAGCTTAGTGCTTTCCCTGGAAGTTAGTTAACTCACATGCATGTATCCTAACATGAATTTATACTTGACTATTAAAAAAATCTTGTTCTTTCATTATCTGCACAGAGAGGTGTGAGTCTTGGGTCCCACCTTCTTCCTTCACTCTAATCTGATGAATGTTTTTGAGAGGCTTATGTTACCTCTGTGAACTTCCTCTGTCTTTCATTTAAACTATACTGGCAGTATATATTATCCCAGAGCTCTTAAAAATTCTTATTTATGAAGTGCTTGAGGTATCTGGGAGAAAGACTTATTAGTTGTAGCGCTGTTGATAACTATACTGTATTATTTAATACATACTGAGCAGTCTGCTTTTTATGTGTTATGTAAAACATATCAAAGTCTGCGTTACCCAGGGAAGACTGGCCAGGGACTAGCAGTGATCTGGCAAAGTCTGTTTTACTTTGATGCCTGACTCTTCACTGTTTTTCCATGTAAGGAGTTTTATATCAAGATGACACATTTCAAAGATAACTTATAATGCCTAATTGATATTTTACAGGTACTAAGTATGGAAAAAAATATGTAAATTTATATCTCATTCTATCAACTAAGTTACAAATTCTTCTACCAGATTTACCAAATTTTCATAATGATATAAATTTCATTTGAATGATGATACCTGTACATTCAAACCATGTGCATTTTCTGTTTAACTTATGGACAGTATAACTTCTACCACTATGTCTGATCAACCTCAGTGTGGCTCTGAATAAGTCTGATGATAACCAACTTTTTTCACATTTAAGTCACATGCTCTTTTGCTCTAGGTGTTCCCACAACATATTCTTTTAATGTTTTTTGAGACTTAGCAATTTCACTAGAATATGCTTTCAGTGTTGATCATGCAGAGTCAGTAATCTGAGGCACACCATTTTTTTCCCTCAATATCTAGCTTATATATTTTTTTATGTTCAGGATTTTTTAAAATTGTAACTTCTATTATACATTCTATTTTCTTGCTTTGGTTTTCGTCTTTTGGGATTCTTCTTCTGTTTAATTTCCCTTGTCTGTTTTCAATATCTAGCCTATTTTCCTCTTAAATCTTTATATCTCTTCAATTTTTATGGTTTTAAATTTTCCTATTTTTTACTTTCTATTTTTCTTAAGCATTATTTTGTTGTTACTATTGTTTTTGTGTTCTTTCAACTCTAGTATTCACTTCTGAAATATTTTTCCTTTGTTTCTAATTCTTTCTCAAGTTCCATGGCCTCAGTTCTCAGTCTAGTTCTCATTTATGGTCCTCTTTCAGATTTCATATTGTTCTATTAATGTCTTTTAGTTCATTTTAACACAGGCAGTTATAGCTTTGATCTGTTTCATGGCTGTGTCCTTCTGGCATGGTCTCCTTGTCTGTGGGAATTTTATTCTGTTCCCTGTATTTCTTATGACAACTTGCATGGCGTTTGCTATCTATACTTTCCTTTTTCTTGATTTTGGTTGAAATTAGTTTTTCTGAACTTTCTTATCTTTCCAGAGGTTCTGTTTCTGATGGTTTTGTGGGGTGCCAAGCAATATGGGGGCTTGCCTTCTGCGAAGTCCTGTTACCCTTGGCCTCAGCGGCTTTGAGCTGGGCCCGCTCTTCCGTTCACCTCTGCTTTCCCAGTCTCACTCAGCTTTGATCTTCCCCGGTGCACTCCCCCCCAGGGTGGGGCCTTGTTGCAGGAGGGCCTCTGCTGGATGGTTTTGAGGGTCGCCCGGCATGAGGGGCCCCGACCCCCTCAGGCCTTCTCCCCGCAAGCGCCCCCACCCCGCCTGGCCCCTGGAGGGGCACCTTGGTTTGCCTGCTCTTCTCACTACAGCCAGACACTCTCCGCAGCTTCCTTCTTCCCCACACAGGACTGTAACCAGCTGGTTGAATTTTGGGAAGAGTAGGGATATTTTTAATTGATTTGGCTGTAAAAGTCATCCGTCGCTATTTTGTATTGCATTTGCTGTGTCAGCTTCTTTGGAGAGATGGGAAAACAACGTTGCTGTCTGTCTATCATCCCAGAATCCCATTTCCATTGTAAAAAATTAGAACGTCCACAGAGAAAAAATGCACATAATGTACAGATTCATGCATAGATTTACCAAGTAAACACACGACTCCAGCACCCAGATAAAGAGAGAGTCCTTAACCAGTGGAGGACTGCTACCATATTCTCCCATATTTTTCCTTCTAAATACTAATCTTCAACAATCTGAAAGCAATATACTGAGAACAGAACATGGATTGGGGTAATTATGGCACAGTTGCATAGTCAGTAAACAATTTTTGTTATTGTTCCTTTATTTTTAGAAATGCATGTCTATGTGTGCTCCTCTGTCCCCAGCTACATCCCACTTTGCGTTTGTCTTGGTGTTCTATGATCGTCGTATCAAATTACCACGACCTTCAACTGATTTATTTTCTTTGCACACAATTTATTCTCTTACAGTCCCAGAAGTCGGAAGGCTAGAATCAGGTTTAGTGGGCGAAAGTGAAGTGTTAGCCCGGCTGCTTCATCTCTGAGGCTGTACGGGGAGGACCTGCTGCTCTGCCTTTCCTGGCTTCACTCACGGTCCTTCGTGCCATCTTCAAAGCCAGCCTAACTGTCGCCATCTCCACCACCTCTGCTGCCATGTTCATTTATCCTTCTCTGCCTCCCTCTTACAAGGACGCATGTGGTGACACCAGTACGCCTGGGTAATCCAGGGTGACGCCCACCTCCCAATCCCTCAATCACATCGGCAACATCACTTTTGCTGCGCTAGCTTAACATATTTACAGGTCACATGGATCGGACAGTGAACATATTTGGGAGGGAGGGGCGTTAGCCAGCCGGTCACACCCTGTATTTTCAAAAATTTCTAAATGAATAAACACTCCTAATCATTACACTTTCTTTGAGAAGATTATCCTGTATGTTTAAAAGCAGGGATCTTAATCCCTTGTTCTTTGATCTTACTTAAAGATTAGTTAATATTTTAACACAGCATTAATTTTCCTTTTTACCTACTATATTCTTCTCTTCCCTTTATTTCGCGATTTTTTAATTTATATATTTATTATTAAAGAATTCATTGACATACAATATTAGTTTCAGGTGATCTGACAATTATATACATTACAAAATGCTCACCATGATAAGTGTAGTTACCATCTTATCTCCATACAAATTTATCACAATATTATTGACAATATTCCCTATGCTGTACTTTCATCCCTGTGACTTATTTTATAACTGGAGGTGTGTGCCTCTATCTCCCTCGGCTGTTTTGCTCCATTCCCCACACTCCCTCACCTCTATGGCAACCACCAGTTTCTTCTCTGTATTTGTGAGTCCATTTTGTTTATTGTTTTATTTTTTAGATCTCACTTAAAGTGAAATCATATGGTATTTATCTTCCTTTGCCTGACTTATCTCACTTAGCATAATAGCCTCTAGGTCCATCCATGTTGTCAGGAATAGCAAGATTTTATTCTTTTCTATGGCTGAGTAATAAACACTCCATTGTATATAGTAGAAAGACTTTCTGATTAATTTCTACATCAATGGGCATTTAGGTCCCTTCCATATTTTGGCTCTTGTAGTTGAACTTTGTCCTATACATCCCCTACATACTAGTAATTACCTTCATATTGTACATTCACATTTTTTCCCAATATGTGTTTTTTTACTATTAATAAGGGAGTTATAAGAAAATAAGTTCACTTTTATTTATCTTCCCTACCTGTCTTTTTTACTATTACTCCCAAATGCTAACTTTTTTAAAAACTATAAATTTAGTTTCAAGGCTATTTTTATTTTTTTACTTTCTTTTCTCTTGGTCAGATATTTTCCGTAGGTGAATTCCAGATATAGCTCATGGAGTGCAGACTGCCTAATTCTGTACATGTTCCAATGCCTTCCTACTGTTCCCACTTATGAATATTAATTGTGCTCATGACTGGTCATCAGATGCTAACCCTTTTCTTTCAAAGCCTACACATTTTATTTTCTTATCTAACATGACCCAGTGACCAGATTAAAAAAAAAAAGAAGATACTTATCTAGTTACCTTTCTTTATAAAATACCTGTTTTCTTGCCATCATAAAACCTGTGTGGTATCTTTCTATGAAAATAGCCCAACATTTTACAAAGCTACATCTGTGTCCATTTTTTTCAGAAATTTTGTCTGATCTTTATTTTTCATTAAGTCTTTGTCCCTTTAGTTTTTGTGAAAATAATGTCTTAATCTCAAGTTTTTAAAAATTATCTTTTTTCTCATTCTTGAACATTATTCAAATGGATGATCTGGGTATTGTATTTCACTCTTTCACCTGTAACATATGTCTCTGCATTTATACTATGTTTTCATAAGACAATTCCTCACATAATGAATTAGCAGTATCCAAGTGGAGGACATGTACCCCAGAAGCAGGGCAGGGTGATCCTGGGGTGAAGAGAGAAGCTGTCCCAGCTTCACGCAGTGGCCAGTCACCCGCGGAACAGCGGCGGCAGGCAGGAGAGGGCAAAACAGCAGCACCCTACTGTGCGGCCCCCTTTCAGTGCACTGCAGCCTGTGTCAGGTTGTGTTTGTAGCATTTCGGATCCTCTTCTTTCCTTGCATTGCTGAGCTGATTTATGTCAGTCTCCTTCATAAAACTCTAACCACAGTGAGCCGTGCCATTTTAGCACTCTGGGCTGAAACATGCTTTAGAATGCAGAAAGAACTCATGGCAAAACTATCCTGGAAGGTCAGGAGAAAAGGGACACTGTCCTCTGGGAACCAGAAATGATCAAAGCAGGGCCTGTGACACCAGCTTCCAAGTAGTGTCATGACTTTAAGTTATTAAACTGGCTTTACATTAGTCCCAAAATATATATAAAATCTGTCAAAATTGCAAACACAAAACATAAAATGAAATTGGCTCTGAATATGTCACATAACTGTTTCAGGCGGCAGACTCTGTCTATACTTAATTTGATAAATGCTCATTGTGTTAATTAAGCTTTTAACATTAGAGTAAAAGGAAAAAGAACACAATTTTTAAAAGGAAATGACTTAATAAAATGAGGGTTAAAGTAAAAGTTCAATATGTACGGTTGTCTTTGAAGGGATTCCTGCAACATAACTAATGAAATGATCTGAGCCACCCATGGCGCCCACTGCCCACTGCTGACAGTGAAATTTCATGAAAGCCTGTCCCCATTGTGCCTCTCACTCTTCCCCTCTCAATGAAAACAAGTCTCCTTGATAAAGAGGTCATTTCCCATTTGTAGGGGAGAAATGCATTTTGGGTTTGGAACACTTAAGTTTTGATGAGATTCATTTTTTAGGGATCTCTATGAAACACCTGATATATACATGAGAGTTCCCAACAACAGAGTTGATGAGTTGAAGAAAAGTAAGATTCAAAGACAAAAAGTCTAGAATGTGTTAAGTATTTTGAATCCATCACAAGAGCCAGAAGAGAATGTAATACAAAATGTGCAAAAGTAGATGATATGTATCATGGGATTTAACACAGAACATGACTTTGAGAAAGCCATGTATTTATCAAAATAAATTCCAAGGTACACTAGATCTTTGGTCAATATCTAAGAACCGAAACAAAATGCTCTTATCTTCATGTCGTCCCAGATATCTGGATAGAAGATAAATTGTGAAGACAGGAATGACAGAACACAAACATGCTTTTCCTGAGACAGCTTTTCTGCACCAGCTCTGTCGCTCCTCTCATTATGAGAGGGTGCTTCTGCCCACCCCAAAGTACCCCATGGCTTTTTGCCAAAAAGAACAAATGTCCAGAAGTTGCCACCCAAGGGACAGAGTGCCTCCAAAGCAACTTGTCACTTTACCTAGGTGTCCCCAAAGGAGATGACTACACCCCCTCACCAAACCCCACCATTGGCTGATAAAACCAGCACTCCATTTTATGCCTCAGTAATTAGTTTCTTCATTTTATAAATTTGAGACAAGTATGTTTAAATACCTGTCACAGAGAAGGGTGCAGATCAGAACTCATCCATGCCAAGAGAAGAGACAAGAGGTTAGAAGAATTAAGGACTGAAGAGGCTCTTTCCCACCTGATGCATACTGAGGAAGTGAACCACTCCCTCCTTCACTGACATGGACGCACCCGAGAGCCTGCACTGCCCACCCCACCTTCCGATGCAGTCACTGGACTTATTTGAGCGCTGTTAGTTTAGAAACTGCCTGAAGAGCTTTCCAATACTATGGTCAGGAGCTCAAATAATTTCTGAAAAAGGAATTTGCTTTATTAAAAACCGATGTACAATAGCGGTTGCTGCTAAATCACTCTATTCTTCCTCTATTTCTATTCATATGACAATTCTTTAATGTTATGTAAGAATTCATACATTATTTTTGAACAAAGCAAGATATACAAAAAGAAAATTATTACTATTTAACATAGTGTGATGTGAGAAACAAACCACAGGCTTAAAAACACCATAATTAATCTATTTGTATTTGCTTCAAAAAGAGACACACTTTCAAAATTCTTTGTTGTTTCCTTCCCAGGTACATACTAAAACCATTATCAATGGTCTACTCACAAGGAAATAATAAACACTTAAAAAATTTCAATACATAACAATTTGAGTTAACATACTCAGTTATGAGTTTATTAAATTAATATTTACATTCTACTTGAGAAAACTTTTATATACAAATTCTTAATGTAAAATAAAATAGGGTTAAGTTATCATCCCTCCAATTTATACATTTTGATTCACTTCTGTGCGATGATTAAAATTGGTACTTTTAGACTCTACCCACTGCCTTCTTTTTGGAGATGAGTGAAATTTTGTGACTTCTTTTTCTTATTGAATGAGCTCTTTATTTTATTCTTTCTTCATTATTAAAGTTTATTGCTTTCATTTTCAGAGGTGACTAAAACAGGGGATCAGACCATCAGAGCAGACTCATATGGATCAGGGCTTTTTCCCCGGTATCAACCTGATTTCAATGGTACAGGTGATATAAGGCATAGGTGGGGTAGGGAGAAAACCCCTCCTACCTGCCATCACATGTGCTTTGGCACAGGTTACTGGATGATGTTTCTAGATTAGGTTTTCAGTCACTTCTTTGATATGAATGGGTCATGAGGCACCTCCACACTATACCAGATGGTTCCACAGGTTATGGAACATTTTCTAGTTAGCCATGTCTCAAAATTCCAGATTAAAGTTTTAAAAGGCAATTGTAGACAACAAAAGCATTGGGATAAAACACTCCATAGATAAATACCAACTAGAACACATATGAAATGTTTTTATCTAGCATGTTTACAAGGAGATAAGATTGGATTCCATAATTTTCTTTTTTTTCCAGGAAAGTCTCTCCAGTAGAAAGAGTAACAAATTGTAGACCATTTCCTTCCCGAGAGATCCTAACTAAAGTATTCCAGTGAATAAGCATGGATGGATATAGTTGATATTCAGAAAGTCCCTGCCACTCCCAGTGTCTCTGATTTAATACTTGGATTATCACTGATAAATAGTGAATCACATGCCTCAGGAGAATATGCAGCTTTTCTCACCATCCTCCCCACAGCACTAAGGTAGGGTTTGACATGTAGGAGTTTCAATATACTGTTGAATCAGTATATTGAATAAATGAGGAGAAGGAGGATCTCCATTTTGATGTTACACTACACAAAGGAACCATCTGGGGAGGTGGCTGGAGAAATTTTATCAAAAGCAATTTCAATTATTACAGCTAATGGTGATTAGATTTCCTAAACCATTCAAAATAAACTTGTATATTGATTATAATTTGACTGAAGAGATTTAAAAGTAATAAGGTTGTGGATTACCTTGGAATTTAATAACCACATGTAACAAAACCCAGCAAGTGGAAGAATTATTTTTATTATGCTTGGTTGGTGATTTTATGGCAGCCACACTAAGAAGAGATTAAATCCGTCACACCAACCAACCAACCGTAGTGTGCACGCACACACACGCTCATGCGCACGCATGCTCACACACAGGCTTTGGATGGAGACAACCTATGTTTAAACTCTGACATGGCTGTTTCTGTATGTGTAGCATTTCATGAGTTATCTAACCACCTGTACTTTTATTTCCTCATTTGAAAAGTGGAAAGTGGGTGTGTAATAGTACACACATCATGGGAGCATGTTGAGAATAAGGCTGAATAATACACATGAAACCCGTGTTTAGGAGTAGTGCCCAGATACAGATAATGCTCAACACGTTTGCTATTGTTATTTTCTTCATTACTTCAAAACCATAACCATTATGTCTACCAATTTTAATGTTTCCATTACATTTTTCAAAAACACAAAAGCAAAAATTTTGTCACAAGAGCATTAAGAAAGTAACTGTAGAATAATATGAATTGAAATACTAAGAAAACAATATCTTCTCTACTTAGATGTATTGTATATAATTTATTAATATGTGAAGTGCATTTAAGTTGATAAAATGTATTCCTAATGGCAGCCATAACCTTTCTAATATACTAATAAGTCCTTCTGAAGTATTGTGTAAACACAAGAGAGATACTGTAGGTCAGAGGGCAAAAAATCCTACATTAGAAGAAAGAGACTATGCTAATAACTCTAGCATCCTATGAAGGCAAGAATAGATCAAAGGCACCAAACTTCTGATGAACTTTGGTTTATATTTCAACTGAAAAGCCAATAGGGTTCTGGGGAAAAAGATGGCAGCATAGGAAGTCAAGGAGGAAACCTCCTCCCACAAACACACAAAGGGGGCAACTACAGCAAATACAACTGATCCTAATGGCAGTCTGAAGCCTTCAGAACAGACCACCTGCACCTGGGTAGTATGAGAGGCCCACACAGAGAAAGGTAAAGTGGAAGAGCTGTGATCAAGGTGACCCATGCCCTTTCCCCATGCCAGCCCACAGGAAGGAGTAGGAGAAATGGAGCTGGGAGGGAATAGGAGCCCAAGAACTCTGCACATCAAGCCTTGGTGATCTGCTCTGAGAACACTAGCTCATATTGTACTGGGTTCTAGTGGAGCTAGACACCAGGGACAGTTGGAGCACTCTGGGAGGCTGAGACTTCAGCCATTGTGGTGGACAGACATGCTCCATCAGTCCCACTGAGACCCACAGCAAAGGCAGCAGTTTGAAAGACTTACCAGCAGTGGGAAGGGGGCCAGAGGGACATGGGTTGGATGGAGCCTTCTCCACAGGAGAAAGGGAAGGTGGACATACCTCCCTAGTCCTCCCTTGGTCCAACAAGTCGGGCACACTTGGGAGTCCCAGACACTCCATCCCCTTGCTGGTGACTTAGCCTGTGTCACATCCCGGCACACCACAGGTGTGCAAGCCCACTTGGCCAAGCAGCACCAGTCAGAAGGAGGCTCTTCCAGTTTTCTCAGACCTGTCTCACCACAACTTGGGGAGGCACCAGCATGAGTCAGTTTCCATAGTTCTGTCTTCCCTGTGGGTGGCTAAGGGTAGTGCTGCACATATCACCACTGCCAGGGGTGTACATGCAGTATACCCCCTGCCACTGTGAGACTTGTCAGGTCCTTCCCTGCCCTAGAGCTGTGAAATTGCCCCACCTCACTGCAGGGCAGGCAGAGGGCACACCACCCATAATAATCCCAGCAGAAGCCACATCTCTGATCATAAAGGACCATCTGAGACAAAATGCCAGCCACAGTGACTCAGACCACTGTTTGCAGACAGAAAGACGGCCCAATCCACTGTCCACCAACAGCAACCAGGGCTCCAAAGCAAAGGATAACCAGGCACAGCAAAGAACAACCAGGCACTGGACAGTAAAAAGCCTTGAGCTTCTGGGCACCACAGGACACCTTCTTCATAAAGTCATTATTGTGGGGATTAGGAACCATAGTTTATATAATAAAAAGGAAGAACCACAGAAAAGTTGACAAAATGAGGAGGCAGAGGAATATGTTCCAAACAAAACTACAGGATAAGATACCAGAAAGAGGGCTGAAAAAAATAGATCACCAATCTTCTTGATAAAGATCTCAAAGTAAAAGTCAGAAACATGCTCAAGGATCTGCAGAAACATATTGAAGATCTCAGGGAGGACTTCAAGATAGAGATACAAGAGATGAAGAACACCATAACTGAAATGAAACACAAAAGGAGGGAATGAATAATAGATTGCTGCAAGTAGAGGAGACAGTCAATGAGATGGAAATTAGAGAACAGGAACACAACAAAGCTGAGGAACAGAGAGAAAAAAGAATTTCTAGAAATGAAAAAATGATGAGAGAGCTGTGTGACAAATCCAAATGAAACAGTATTCATATAATAGGGGTACCATAAGAAGAAGAGACATGCAGGAATAGAAAGTCTGTTTGAGGAAATAATTGTTGAAAACTTCCAAAATCTGGGGAAGGAAATAGACACGCAGGTCATGGAAGCACAGAGAGCCCCTAACAAAAGGAATCCCAGGAAGACAACACCAAGACGTATAATAATAGATCAAAGATAAGGAGAGAGTATTGAAAGCAGCCAGAGAGAGAAAAAAGATTACTTATAAGAGAAGCCCCATCAGGTTAATAGCAGACTTTTCAGGAGAAACTTTACATGCAGAAGGGAGTGGCGTGAAATATTTAATGTACTGAAACAGAAGGACCTTCAAAAAAAAATCCTCTACAAAGCAAGATTATCATTGAAGTTTGAAATTGAGATTAAACAATTCCCAGATAAATGAAGGCCCAGGGAATTTATATCCACTAGCCAGCATTACAGGGTATGTTAAAGGGACTGTTACAGGTAGAATTATACACAAAACTCTACATTTTGTGTATACACTATACACAAGATTGGTCAAAGGATACCCAAAAAGTGCAGATTACAACATTTAATACATAAAGTGTGAAGGAGGAAGAAGAACAAAGAAGTGCTGTCAGATTGTGTTTGAAATACAGCAATGATCAAATTAACATAGATTGTTATACAGTTGGGAAGCTATCGTTGAACCTTATGGTAGCCACAAACTAAAGCCTATAATAGATACACAAAAAATTTAAAAAGAGGGACCCAATCATAACACTAAAGAAAACCATCAAATAACAAAAGAAGAGCATAAGAGAGTAAGAAAGTAACAGAGAGGAACTATAAAACAACCAGAAAACAATTAATAAAATGGCAATAAGTACATACCTATCAATAATTACCTGATATGTAAATGGACTAAATGCACCAATCAAAAGACATAGGGTGGCAGAATGGATATAGATACAAGACATATCTATACATTGCCTAAGAGACTCATTTCAGACCCAAAGACATATACAGACTAAAAGCAAAGGGATGGGAAAAGATATTTCATGCAAATAATAGGGAGAAAAAAGCAGGAGAATCAGTACTTGTATCAGACAAAATAGATTTAAAAACAAAGTAACAAGAGACAAGGAAGGACATTACATAATGATAAAAGGGTCAGTCCAACAAGAGGATATAACCATTATAAATATCTATGCATCCAACATAGGAGCACCTAAATAAAACAAATACTAACAAAGGGGGAAATAGACTGTAATACAAGCATTTTAGACTTGAACACATCACTCACATCAATAGACAGATTAACCAGACAGAAAATAAATAAGGAAAGAGGGGCACTGAACAACACATTAGATTAGATGGACTTAACAGATATCTACAGAACACTCCACCCCAAAGCAGCAGGATACACGTATTTCTCAAGTGTGCATAAACATTCTCCACAAATGATCATATACTAGGTCACAGAAAGAACTTCCATAAATTAAGAAAGATTGAAATTGCATCAAGCAGCTTCTCAAACCACAATGGTATAAAACTAAAAATAAATTACTCAAGGAAAACAAAAAAGCTTAAAAACACATGGGGGCTAAACAGCATGCTTCTAAGTAATCAATGGATCAATGAAAAAATTAAAACAGAAATCAAGCAATACATGGAGACAAATGAAAATAAAAATTCAACAGTCCAAAATTTGTGGGATGCTGCAAAAGTAGCAATAAGAGGAAAGTACATAGCAATATAGGCCTACCTCAAGAACCAAGAACAAGCCCAAACAAACAATCTAACTCACAATTAAAAAGACTAGAAAAAGAAGAAATGAAACCTTAAGTTAGTATATTGAGGGATATAATAAAGATTAGAGCAGAAATCAATAAAATAAAATAACAATTGAAAAATAAATAAAATTAAGATCTGGTTGCTGAGAAAATAAACAAAATAGATAAAACCCTCACCTGACTTATGAAGAAAAAAAGAGAGTACACAAATAAACAAAATCAGATATGAAGAATATTAATGACAGATACCACAGAAGTATAAAGAATTATTAGAGAATACTATGAAAAATTATGTGCTAATAAACTGAACAACCTAGAAGAAATGGACAAATCCCTAGAAATATACAACCTTCCAAGACTGACCCAGGAAAAAATAGGAAATCTGAACAAATGACCAGCAATTAAATTGAACTGGTAATCAAAAAACTCCCAACAAGCAAATTCTAGGACCAAATGGCTTCACTGCTGAATTATACTAAACATTTAAAGAAGAGTTAATACCCCTCCTTCTTAATGTATTCTAAATGTGGAAGAGAAGGGAATACTTACAAACTCATTCTATGAGGCCAGGATCACTCTAATACTAATGCCAGGCAAAAACAATATAAAAAAAGAAAATTATAGACCAATATCCCTGATGAACATAGATGAAAAATTCCTCAACAAAATATTAGAAAACCAAATTCAAAAATACATCAAAAGTATCATCCATCATGACTAAGTGGGATTTATCCATAATCATATGAATCAAAATTGAACATCCATTCTTGAAACAACTGTCAACAAAATGGGTATAGACAGACTGTTCCTCAACATATATAAAGGCCATATATGACAAACCCACAGCTAACATAACATTTAATATTGAAAAGATGAAAGTTTTTCCTCTAAGATCAGGCACAAGACAACAATGTCCACTGTCACCACTCTTATTCAACATAGTCCTGGAGGTCCTAGCCATGGCAATCAGACTGGATAAAGAGATAAGAGGCATCCAAATTGGAAAGGAATAAGTTAAACTGTCACTATTTGCAGATGACTGGTTATTATACATAGAAAATCCTAGACTCCACCAAAAAAATATTAGAACTAATAACTGGATTCAGCAAAGTTGTGGGATACAAAAAATTAATACACAGAAATTCATTGCATTCTTATAAATTTATTAATAATGGACTAGAAGAAAGGGAAATCAAGAAAACAAATCCATTTACAACTGCATCAAAAAGAATAAAATACCTAGGAATAAACTGAACCAAGGAGGTGAAAGACCTATTCTGTAAAAACTATAAGACACTCATGAGAGAGATTAAAGAATTCACAAACAGGTGAAATCTATCCTGTGCTCATGGATAGGAATAATTAATATTGTCAAAATGGCCATTCTGCCAAAACAATTTACAGATTCAATGCAATCTTTATCAAAATACCAATGGCATTTTTCAATGAGCTAGAATAAATAGTTCTAATATAGATCTACAAAAGGCCCTTTATAGCCAGAGCAATTCTGAGAAAGAAGAACAAGGCTGGAAGGATTATGCAACCTGACTTCAGGCTCTTATTACAAAGCTACAGTAATCAACACAGTATGGTACTGTCACAAGAACAGACCCATAGATAACTGGCACAGAATAGAGAGCCTATTTGTAAACCCATATATATATGGTCAATTAATACACAATAAAGGAGCCCTGAATATAAAATTGGCAAGAGACAGGATCTTCAAAAACTGGCGTTGGGAAACCTGGACAGCTACATACAAGAGAATGAAATGGTATTACTAACTCCATACACAAAAGTAAATTCAAAATGGATCAAAGACCTGACTGTAAGATATGAAACATAAAACTCTTAGAAGAAAACATAGGCAAAACCTCTTGAAAGTGAGTATGAGCAAAATGAAAAATGAACAAGTGGGACTATATCAAATTGCAAAGCTTCTATACAGAAAAGGACCCCATCAGCAGAAAAAAAAGGCATCCTACAGTATGGGAGAATATATTCACAAATGACTTATCTGATAAGGGGTTAACATCTAAAATATATAAAGAACTCATGTGCCTCAACAACAAAAGTACAATTAACCCAGTTAAAAAATGGGTTCAGGATCTGAACAGACATTTCTCCAAAGAAATTCAGATGGCCAACAGGCACATGAAAAGATGCTCCACATTGCTAATCATCAGTGAAATGCAAATCAAAACCACAATGAAATGCAAATCAAAACCTCACACAGTTAGAATGGCCAATGTCCAAAAGACAAGCGTTGGTGAGGATATGGAGAAAAGAGAACCCTTTTACACTGTAGGTGGGAAAGTCAATTGATATAACTGCTATGGAAAGTAGTATGGAGGTTCCTCAAAAAACTAAAAACAGAAATACCGTTTGACCCATTTATTCCACTTCCATGAATTTTTCTCAAAGAAAACAAAATCTGTGATATGTAACGACATATGCACCCTTATGTTTATTGCAGCACTATTTATAATAGCCCAGATATGGAAGAAACTTAAGTGTCCATCAGTAGATGAATGGATAAAGAGGATGTGGTACATATACACAATGGAATATTATTCAACCATAAAAAAAAGAAATCCTGCCATTTGCAACAACATGGATGGATCTCCAGGGTATTATGCTCAATTAAATAAGCAAGGCAGATAAAGACAAATACCATATGATTTCACTTGTTTGTGGAATACAAAAACTAAGTAAAACAGAAGGAACAAGACAGCAGCAGACTCACAGACACTGAGAAGTGACTAGTCGTTACCAAGGGGGAGGGGCAGGGATGGGTGGTTGGTGAGGGTGAGGGGGATACAGGAGGACAAAAATTCTCAATCATAATATAAGGTGGTCACCAGGATGGTAGTACAGCATGGAAAACATAGTCAATGATTCTGTAACATCTTCCTGTGTTGACAAGTAATAACCACATTAGAGGGGGTGAGGATTAACAACATGGGTAAACTGTTGAACCACTGTGTTGTATATTTGAAACCAATACTAGATTGTATATACTTCAATTAAAAAAAAAGAGAAAGCCAATAGGAGCATTTGGAAAAAGTTGATGGCAATTAAATTTAGTATCTCTAGTCTTCCTTTTTCTCACTTTATAAATGACAGCACTGAATTTGATCATCTCTCAAGTGCTTACAGTTTTACAAGAGGTCTTGGAAAGTTAAAAATACCTTAAATCTTTGCAATCGTTTCCTACTGCTGTAACAAATCATCACAAACTTGTTGGCATAAACAATAAAAATGTATCACTTGGCAGTTCTGACTGTTAAAATCCTATTATGATACTGGCTGGGGTCTGTGTTCCTCCTGGAGGCCCCAGGGAGAAGGTTCCCTCATGTCTTCCAGCTTCTAGGGACTGCCTGAAAATTCCTGGCTCCTGGGCCCACTCCGTGTTTAAAACCAGCAAAGAGGGCAGTCTTTTTCATGCCCATGGAATTACTTTCTCCTGCTTTCATCTGCCACATTTAAGGATCCTTTGATTGGGCTTACCTGAATATTCCAGAATAATCTCCCTGATTTAAGATTAGTTGATCAGCCACCTTAATTCCATCTGTTACCTTAATTCCTTTGCTATGTCATGTGACATGTGCACAGGTCCCAAGGATTATTAGGCTGTGGGCTTCCTGGTGAGTCATCATTCTGCCCAGAGCAAGTTTAACATCAGGAAGTTTTCAAACCAAGATTTTTTTTCTCTTTTTAATTTGTTATATTAACTATTCTGATACATAGTTTATTTTAATATAACAACTTTATCATACTTTTGGTACTGTAAAAAATAAGTGTATTTGTATAGTAACTAGCAGATTACCAGTCACTGAGTGTTCAAGACTCAAGGAAGCACTAAAAGAGATGCAGATGTTGTGACAGTGGGGAGTGTAACAGACAGGAGAAGCCTTGCCTCTCTGTCTCCTCACTGTATTTGTCTTCCTTGCTGCTTTAAACTTTTGGGCCAAAAGAAAAAAGGAAAGGCAAAAGGTTTCTGTTCAGCCCTGCAGCTGTGCACGTGGACTTGTTAATCATCAAAAGGAACTTTGCTTACAGCTTGAGATTTCTGCAAATACCCCCTTACATGAAGCTTGCCTCCCCCCTGGAGAAAGGGAAATATATATGGAAATAATGGTAGTCCCTTCAAAGATTTATAGGGACATTGTGGCCAGATTTAGGTTGACAAAAGTCAACTAATTGAGGACATGGAGTCTCTCAGCTCTCCTCAGACCCTTGCTGGTGCCCAGATGTCTTCAGCCTTCAGTCACCCCATAGCCTCCTATCCCCCTTTCCTTTGTATAAAAGAAGCTTGAAATCAACCCTGAGTTAAGATGGTATTTTGGACATTAGTCCACCATCTTCATGGTTTTCTGGACTTCTGAATAAAGTCTCTTTCTTTGCCCCAACATCTTCTCTCTCTAATTATTGGCCTGTCATGCGGTGAGTGGAACAGGCTTATACTCAGCAGTGGTGGTAGTATTTTTCATTTGTAAAATTATTCAGCGTCTTTTATCATCAGAGCCCACAAAAAAGAAAATATAACACCTTGACAAGTACTTAAACAAGAAAACCATGCCTTAAGGGCCTTAGAAAATAAATGCATCACATGAAATCTAGAGATATGTATGCAATAGAGATCTATGCCCATTGCATTATCTACTCTAGTAATAATCTTTGTTTCTTAGCAAATGTGGGATATACTCTCAAAATTTGGTTTATGAGTAAATACTAATGTTTTGTGTCAATTAAAGTCACATTAAAATTTGAATATGTTCCTAACATGTCGATATGACCTGAAAGCTAATTATAGTTTCAAAAACTAAAGAGGGCCAAGAATTTGGGAGTGGTGTTAATTTTAGTATCTAGACTCAGCAGAGAAGGTGGGCGTAAGAAAATGAATTGAAAGAGTGCACTTAGCAGATGCTGATTAAAATGCCATTTTCAGCATTAGGTGAAGCCTGGCAGTGCAAGGAGTGGGAGAGAAGGACAAAGCTACCTGTCAGGATGGACCCTCGAGGGCTTCAAGGTCTGTGTGGAGGATGAACTGGGCCTAAGAAAGTAGGCAGTTCAAAGCCAGCAGATTAATGCAAGTTTAGAAGCTTGAGCTGTAATTTTCTAAGATATTTTAAGAGTAAAGGGGAGATTTTAAAATGAGTCGACATGATTCAGGTCTTGAACAGTAAAAAGATTTTAATAGTAGAGATTTCAAAGTGCTGAAAGAAGGACCAGAGACATTTTGCTGAGCTAAACAATGACATTCTGAAAAATAATGAAATGAAGTCATAACTCACATTTGAAATCTCCCTGTAAAAAGTGTCAGCGAAAAACATGAGAGGGCTATGAAGGAAAAGAGGAGAAAATATAGTAATAAAAGTATAGAGAGTAAATGGGAAGTCTTCAGAAGACAGGTTAGAACTGAGAATATATTTAGGAGAAAAACTTCTAAATATTTGTTAAAGCAGAAAAAATTAATTTGTAATTATAATAAAAATAAAGTTTCATTGAATGCTTAATATATATAACTATATATAAAATGCACTCTACCATATACCTTAAATATATTCATTCATTGTAATCTTAATCCAACCTCTCAGATATTGCTATCCCCATTTTAAAAGTGAGGAAACCAAGACAGCAAGATATAATTTCCCCACAAATATACAGCTAAAATTAGCAAAGCCGAGCTCTGAATACTGGTAGACTGGCTTGAACCCATGTCTTAACCCTTCTGAAAAAATCGCCTCCATTCTTAAAAAGTGGGTGCCTTGGCATAGGATTGTTTCTCATAAATAAACAGTTTCATAAAGTCTTATGATATGCCATACATTTAAGTATAATATTTCATCTAATTTTATATCTGTACTCAATGAACAAGACATTACTATCTCCATGTCTAATGTCAGAAATTTACACATGCATCAGATTTTGGAGAACAGAAACCTGGTCACTGACACCCTAAGGCCTAGCAAGCTCAGCAGGGAGGATGGTATGACATAAATGGACTCACAATGCATAAATGCAAGGCGTGACAGACTTTATGCAGGGAAAGTCAGAATATCTAGACATGGATTAAACGAAAGGAGACAATTTAGATTACAGATTCAGCATCCATCAATAGGTGAATGAATAAAGAAAATATGCTACATACATACAATGGAATATTATTCAGTCATAAAAAAAGAAATCCTGCCATTTGCAAACATAGATAGATCTAGAGGGTATTGTATTAAGGAAAATAAGCTAGGTGGAGAAAGTCAATACCATATGATTTCATTTATTTCTTGAATAGAAATACAAAGCAAAACAGAATGAAGAAAACAGCAGTAGGCTCATAGACACTGAGAAGTGATTGGTGGTTACCAAGGGGGACAGGTTGGGGTGCGGAGGGTGAGGTGTATAAAGGGGCACAATAATTCTCAATCATAATATAAGTCAGTCATAGGGATGGTAGTGCAGCACGGAGCATATAGCCAATGATTCTGTAACATCTTCCTGTGTTGATAAACTGTAACCGCACTGGAGGGGCGAGGATTTGATAATATGGGTGATTGTTGAACCACGGTGCTGTGTACCTGAAACCAATGTAAGCTTGTATATAAATGGTACTTCAAAAAATATTTTTAAAAATTACAGATTCAGGAAAATTTTCTGTGGGGAGATAACTTGGCAGATGAATAAGGGAAAATGAAGAGGCAAAGAGAGCAGGAAAGAGCTGGTTTGGAGAACATACAGAATAAGTGGCTGGAGTGTCATGAGTATGTAGAGAAAGTTGAGTAGCTGCGTAAGTACTAAATAACTAAGATTTCATTTGCAGTTTGTTAAATCTGATCTTCCCTCCAAGGAGGAGACTTGGGTCATAGTCCTTGAAAACTAAAGAGGGTATTGTTAGGTTCAGGGAAGCTGGGGAGAGAAATGAGCAGATTTGGAGGCAAGGTGGACATATGATTTTTGTAGGTTGTAATAAACAATTAAGTATCAGGACAGTGTCTTATGATTCTGGTCCATACAGTTGCACTGAATTTCAGTCTGAGATGTACACTGAACAAATACACCTGAAGTTCACAGGAGAGGTTGGAAGAATTTGGCAATTTTTAGCATAAGAATTGAAACCCTAGGGAAAATATGACGTCATTTACTTAGTGAATTAGAAATAGAGAAAGATGTGGACTGAGCACTGACACCCTCTAAGTCCTGGATGTCAGCTGACAAGAAAGAAGAAGGGGCACGTGGAACTGATAAGGCAAAGGCAGGGCAGGAGGTGTCATGGAGGAAGGGACCCCAGATCTGCAGAGAAGGAGGGTGCTCACATCCTGACTGACTCGGGAGCTCTGGGGTGAAGAGGTTGTGTGCGGGATTACGCCAGAGCAGGAGAAAGGTGGGTAAAGCGGTGCCTCGACCCAAATTGAACCCACGTGAGGGAGAAAGAAACAGTTAGAGAGCTGCGCTTTCGAGGCTCGGGCCTTTGCAGAACACAAGGCCTTCTCTGTGCGCCAGCGAAGGCCTTGCTTTCCAGGACTGCTCTTTGGATGTTCAGCCTTGTGTGTTAACAGAGGCTGATTAGGGCCCAGAGAAATTAATAATTTTCAGGTGTTTCAGATAAAACGATCATAGCATGATTGGAATAGTATTTAAATCTAGGATTTTCTAATCCACAACCTGCCATCTTAACAAATGCTCTATAGTCTTTTCCAACAGCCCCAAATAAATAAATAAACAGCAAAGCCTAATAATGTGTTATTTATCCACTTTGAATATATAGACAGCCCATTTCCAAAAGGACTGGTGGAGCGACATTTTAAATATATACAAAATATGAAAGAGAGCATATGACTCAAATTATAAATGAGATCAGAATTAGATAAAATAATTTTGGTCAAATAAATAAATTTCGGTCCAGGGATTTTGAATGCTACTTATCACAAACACATGATTCAACATATATTACCAAAAAAGTTTTAACTTCAAAAAAAGAATATGAATCTTGAATGTGACTAACTTTGAGGTAAACCCATATCTGAACAAGACAACACTCAGATTGAGGTTCATTGCATTTCTCATACTGCTTGATGAGGACCCTGTACATTATAAACGCCTAATTTTTGCTTGTCAAGTGCAAGAGTCCAAGTGCAGAACAAAAATGGGTGAGAGACACATGGGAGATGGATGGTTACCTTATAAACTTCCTGATCAACTGAAAAACTCTTGAGTGACTGTTTTGTTGTTAGAATATGTCTTAAATCTTCACAAGTGAGTAGACTGATGAGAAAATTCTGGCAACAACTGAGGGAGAATTAGTAAACTATAGAGAATGTTGAATTTGATGTAGACACAGGAATTATTGCATTATAATATATGGTTAGTGACAATTATTTTTTAAAACAAAATAAATATAAATTAACTGTATCTCACTGACATTAAGTAGACTATGCTTTCATGACCTATGTGTTCATAAACACCAACTCTAAGTCAAATATAGAACCATTCACAAATTAAAATGAAAGGAATAGTTTTCATTACAAATTTTGTACTGATCTAAAGTGAGATAAATATCAGTGGAGATGAATTTAAAAAACAATGCTAATATGCTAATTTTTAGAGCTTAAAATAATATGCTGAATTATTTTTTAATACGAGTGAAAATAACAGAAAAATGAAACACAGTTACCTAAATGAGTGGAAAATATGTAATTATCTGCTTCATTAAAATGAGAAAGCATTTGTAAGGAAGGATGGTATTCATGGGAAGGTTCAGGAATGAAGGAAGGAGAGCTTAACCAAGTCGCAAAGCCCGCCGCGGCAGAGCATGCCGGGAAACCTCCCTCTCCCTGGGCCGCACACAGCCTTCTCCCCTGCAGAGGCCTGCCCAGAGGTCATCAGGCCTCCCAATGTCCCACTTCATGATGTGTATCATTTTCTGTTCTTTTTATTTTTGTCTGGTCTTCTCATCTATTTTTATTTTTCAGCTACTTCACTAATCCTACATAAAAATGGATTTAGAATTGTTACAGATTAAAAAATAATTAGGATCTTCCATTAAAATCTTACTAAGTGAAATTCATGATATTGTATCTGTGGTACTTTATCAATATCTTTTGAATGTCGTATTACTTCTTTGTACTATATATTTGAAACAAAGTTACCCACTTTAAATCGATTTTTTTGTTCATAAGCTTTTATTGTTTAAAGTTAAAAATTTGATAGCCAATTTATACCTTGTACTGAAAAATAATTGACTTAATTGGTGTACACTCATTCTGTGTCAATACAGTAGCAGCTCTAATTTTCATCATTTTGATCTTTAAAAATACATAGCCATTGCGAATGGATAAAGAAGATGTGGTACATATACACAATGGAATATTATTCAGCCATAAAGAAAACAAATCCTACCATTTGCAACAACACGGACAGAGCAAGAAGGTATTATGCTCAATGAAATAAGCCAAGTGGAAAAAGGCATGTATCAAATGATTTCACTCATATGAGGTACATAAAAGCACAGAAAGAAACTGAAAGAAAATAACAGCAGCAGATTCACAGAACCCAAGAATGGACTAACAGTTACCAAAGGGAAAGGAACAAGGGGGAAAAACGGGCATTACGGTTAGCAGACATAATGTTGGGGGGGCACGGGGAGGGCTGTACAACTCAGAGAAGACAAGTAGTTATTCTATAGCATCTCACTACGCTGATGGACAGTGACTGTAATGGGGTTGGTGGGGGGACCTGATGAAGGGGGAGTTTAGTGACCATAATGTTGCACATGTAACTGCAGATTAATGATACCAAAATTTAAAAATAAATAAGTAAATAAACAGTTCTACACTACGGCAAAAAAAAAAATACATAGTCACCTCAAAAAACTATTTAAATAAAAAATTACTTTTAATCTCATTCTGATTTTAGAGGCATAACAGGAATGAAGTCATTTATTATTATTTATTTATTATCACATATGATTCTATAACTTTATATTTAGTAATAGTTATTCCTTTCCTTCATATTTATTTTTACATTACATAAAACCTGCCAGTGGGGACACACTGACTCCCCAAACACGATTCTGCTCGCAGGACAGCACACCAGGCGCTGAGCTTCAGAACCATCACCACAAACAAGCTGTGCTGTGAGCCACGTGATCGAAGGCAACAGGACAAAACTCCGGGGAATAAAGGGAAATGCCGTCTGACAGGCTGAGAGGGGGGAGCAGATCAGAAGGTGGGCTGAAAGCATGTTTCAAGCGCTTAGAAGACCCCTGTGGAGGCAGTGAGACGTGCTCAGAGGCAGAAGAAACCTACAAAACTCGCAGTGTGCAAACAATTACAGACAGATACGGTGCAGAGAGAAGCAGGGTGCTCTCAGCAAGGCCAGGGAGCTACACTAATGGCTCTCCCCCCCAGGAATGGCTGGGGCAAAACACCACAGATCCCTGTAGGAGCACTTTCATATATACATACATCCTTTCAGAAAGTAACACTACTAGTCGTAGCATCCTGAGCTGTTTCAAAAATCACATGAAAGTATAGTTTTGAAGCAAAGAATAAAATCTTACCTACTTTCTAATTATTCATATTTAGCCATTTAGGGAGGGATTCTACTCGTTTACTAATTATGTCTTATTATTACCTCTGCTCCATTTAAAACAACTCAGGGTTCACATACATGGATTATGTTTTTAATGCATTAAAATAAATCATACTTTATCACACTTTAAAAATGTGTGCACAGAATCCATCAAAATACCTATTTTCCAAGGCCACAATTTCACTAGAAAAACATGTGCATTCAGTTTAGCACAGGAGAAGTGAAAGCAAGTGAAATCAAATGGGTCTATATAATACTTTATAATGTAAGGATGGACAGAGAGGTTAACTTTGAAAAACGAATTGACCAACCTGTACTATCATAACATTAGCAAAACACTGCAGACCCGGGATTGAGGATTAACGTGGGCTGAAGAAGGGATGGTGAAGACAGAGGCTAGATAGGCTGCCAGCCGCACGCGCCAGGATTCCCCCAACTGCCAGGGACCTGGAATTAGTGATGGTTCAAACTGACCTGAATGATCTTTGGCTCACTTTGCCCTCTTACTTTACAACCCTGAGAGTGACAGTTACTCTAAATTCAGTCCTTAGAATGCATTCTTTCTTATTCCTGCTAAATGCTGAATTATATTATCAGATTCTAAGTATTTCTAAATATTTGATTATGAATCTCACAAAATTCAAGGAAAAATTTTAATTATGCTACAATGACATCATCATTACTGTGAAATATTTTTGATGTATACAAAATAAAAACTAAATAAACCAATTCATGAACATGTTTAAACAATTACTTTCACAGATTAAATTATATAAAGGACGGAAGCCCTACTTTCTATCATTACATGTGCCTGGGCAGAAGAAGATGACGATAGCCTTAACCAATGTAAATCTGCCATCACTCAGACATACTTATAAAAACAGCCATTCTCCAAAGAAGCATGGAACCAGTTTTTAATCCTTAAGCTGAAAGAAGCTGGATGTGTCCCAGGGAATAAGGACTTCATGAGCTGTGTTCACTCACTGCCTGGACTTGGCTGTCAGGACACACTCACCCTTCTACTACTAGTTAACTTGTCATGACCTCCCTGTTTTGTTTTTTTTTTTTTTGGTATCATTAATCTACAGTTACATGTGCAACGTTATGGTTACTAAACTCCCAACTTCATCAGGTCCCCCCCACTTACCCCATTACAGTCACTGTCCATCAGCATAGTGAGATGATATAGAATCACTACTTGTCTTCTCTGAGTTGTACAGCCCTCCCGGTGCCCCCCCACCACATTACGTCTGCTAATCGTAATGCCCCTTTCTCCCCCTTGTCCCTCCCTTCCCATTCATCCTCCCCAGTCCCTTTCCCTTTGGTAACTGTTAGTCCATTCTTGGGTTCTGTGAGTCTGCTGCTGTTTGTTTCTTCCAGTTTTTTTCTTTACTCTTATGCTCCTCATACAAGTGAAATCATTTGATACTTGTCTTTTTCTGCTTGGCTTATTTCACTGAGCATAATACCTTATAGCTCCACCCATGTTGTTGCAAATGGTAGGATTTGTTTTCTTCTTATGGTTGAATAATATTCCATTGTGTATATGTACCACCTCTTCTTTAGCCATTCATCTACTGATGTACACTTAGGTTGCTTCCCTTTCTTGACTATTGTAAATACTGCTGAGATAAACATAGGGGTGCATCTGTCTTTTTCAAACTGGGCTGCTGCATTCTTAGAGAAAATTCCTAAGAGTGGGATTCCTGGGTCAAATGGTATTTCTATTTTGAGTTTTTTGAGGAACCTCCATACTGCTTTCCACAATGGTTGAACTAATTTGCATTCCCACCAGCAGTGTAGGAGGGTGCCCTTTTCTCCACATCCTCACCAACATTTGTTGTTCTTTGTGTTTTAGATGTTGGCCATCCTCACTGGTGTGAGGTGTTATCTCATTGTGGTTTTAATTTGGATTTCTCTGATGCTTAGTGATGTGGAGCATCTTTTCATGTGCCTGTTGGCCATCTGAATTTCTTCTTTGGAGAAGTGTCTATTCATGTCCTCTGCCCATTTCTTAATTGGATTATTTGCTTTTTGTTTGTTGAGGTGCGTGAGCTCTTTATATATTTTGGATGTCAACCCCTTATTGGATATGTCATTTATGAATATATTCTTCCATACTGTAGGATGTCTTTTTGTTCTACTGATGGTGTCCTTTGCTGTACAGAAGCTTTTCAGCTTGATATATCCCACTTGTTCATTTTTGCTTTTGTTTCCCTTGCCCAGGGACATATATTCATGAAGAAGTCACTCATGTTTATGTCCAAGAGATTTTTGCCTATGTTTTTTTCTAAGAGTTTTATGCTTTCATGACTTACATTCAGGTCTTTGATCCATTTTGAGTTTATTTTTGTGTATGGGATTAGACAGTAGTCAATTTCATTCTCTTACATGTAGCTGTCCAGTTTTTCCAACACCAGCTGCTGTAGAGGCTGTCATCTCCTCATTGTATATCCAAGGCTCCTTTATCAAATATTAATTGACTGTATATGTTTGGGTTAATGTTTGGATTTTCTATTCTGTTCCACTGGTTTGTGGGTCTGTTTTTGTGCCAATACCAAATTGTCTTGATTACTGTGGCTTTGTAGTAGAGCTTGAAGTCAGGGAGCGTAATTCCCCCTGTTTTATTCCTCCTTCTCAGGATTGCTTTGGCTATTCACGGTCTTTTGGGGTTCCATATGAATTTTAGAATTATTTGTTCCAGTTCATTGAACAAAGCTGTTGGTATTTTGATTGATATTGCATTGAATCTGTATATTGCTTTAGGTAGTATAGCCATTTTGACAATATTTATTCTTCCTAGCCAAGAGCATTGGATGAGTTTCCATATGTTAGTGTCCTCTTTAATTTCTCTTAGGAGTGTCTTGTAGTTTTCAGAGTACAGGTCTTTCACTTCCTTCGTTAGGTTTATTCCTAGGTATTTTATTCTTTTTGATGCAATTGTGAATGGAATGGTTTTTCTGATTCCTCTTTCTGTTAATTCATCGTTAGTGTATTGGAAAGCAACAGATTTCTGTGTGTTAATTTTGTATCTTGCAACTTTGCTTAATTCAGATATTAGTGCTAGTAGTTTTGGAGTGGAGTCCTTAGGGTTTTTTATGTACAATATCATGTTGTCTGCAAATAGTGACAATTTGACTTCTTTTTTACCAATCTGGATGCCTTGTCTTTGTTTTGTCTGATTGCCATGGCTAGGACCTCCAGTGCTATGTTGAATAACAGTGGAGAGAGTGGGCATCCCTGTCTTGTTCCCGATATTAGATGAAAAGCTTTCAGTGACTTCCCTGTTTTCTTTACTTGTTTTTTATCTTCTTTTTGTCCTTTTACCATTGGAATGTTCCAGGGCTCAGTCTCAGGTCGTCAGTTCCTATTATCTCCATTCACCTTTTGCTGGTGTCACTTATTCTTAACGGCTAAAAACTTTGGCTTTATGCTCACGATTCTCAGATTTCTTTATCCAGACGGCTGTTCCCCTCATACCTAGACCTGATAGCTCCTCTGGTAGGCGGGTCCACTTGGGTGTCTTACACTGTTCTCATTTTGTCACGGCTCTTAGCACCTTATCTTATAAAATAATTTATTCATTTACACAATTTACATCATCTGTCCCACCAAACTGACTATGCTGCCCTAGGGTGGGAAATCACTGTTTTGTTCACTGATGAGCTGTGATCAGAAACACTGAAATGGAGTAAGGAATGTCAAGGGGCCCTGAAGAGGAGTGAGGATGCTGCTGGCCATGTCAGTCTTATGCAGATCTACAGCTGCATGGAGCATAACCTGTGGGACTGGGCCACACACAAGGGGCTACACCCTGCTGTGCTTCTGAGGATGAGGTTACCTCACTGAACTCCAGCCTAGTAACTCGCTGAGGGACCTATCTGATACTGACGAATGCTAGTGATTTTTGCCCAGGCCAGTCATGACTTTTTTTCAGAACAACTTAGCAGGCTGTGGTTTTCGACTTTATAAACTCTGTCTTTCTCCTCCCCCCATGGAACACACTGAAGTTTCTCCAGAATCTGTGTCTCCTGGATTTGAATTCCTAAAGATCCCAAATAAACTACTGGTTTGCTTTTCAGCCTCCGTTCTTGGAGCTCAACAGTATCAAAAGCCAAGAAGTGTGCTTAATAAGTGCTTGTTGAATGTATTAAAAATCAATAAATTATTGCATATAATTGCTCTATATTCTCTTTCATTCATTCAACAATCATTTACCAAGGAGCTACTATGAAATGGACATTGAATTACACCCTGGAGATACAATGGTGAACAAGTAATATTAACCCACACTTATGGAGATTATTTTCTAATGGGATAGACATTAATCAGGTGATTACATGAATCAATATAAAGTTATAATCTATTATTTTTAGGTAGAGGTATATGGGGCTGTAGCAATGTGGGAAACACTGTTGGGGCAGACAGGGACCAACCTACACATACGCATACCTTGTTTTACTGTACTTTGCTTTATTGCTTGCTCTTTGAAGATACTGTTTTTTGCAAGTGGAAGGTATGTATCAACCCTATGTCAACCATCCATTAGCATCATTTCTCTAATAGCCTGTTCCCATTTCATATCTCTGGGTCACATTTTGTTAATTTTTGCAGTATTTCAAACTTTTCCATTATTATTATATTTTTTATGGTGATCTGCGATCAGTTATCTTCTAATTTACTATTGTAATTATTTGGGGGTGCCACATGATTCCTGTATAAGATAGTGAACTTTACTGATAAATGGTATGTGTACTCTGACTGCCCTGCCAACTGGCTGTTCCCCCATCTCTCTCTCTCCTCACACCTCTCTGTTCCCCAAGAAACAGCAATAGAGGAATTAGGCCAATTAACAACCCTACAAATTCCTCTAGGTGTTCCAGTGAAAGAAAGAGTTGCATGTCTGTCACTTTAAGTCGAAAGTTAGAAATGATTAAGCTTAGTGAGGACGGCATGTCAGAAGCTGTACTAGGCTGAAGCCAGGTTTCTTGCTCCAGTCAGCCAAGTCATGGACACAAATGAAAGTGCTTAGAGGAAATTACAAGTGTTCCTCTAGTGAACATATGAATGATATGAAAGCAAAGCAGCCTTATTGCTGACATGGAGAAAGGTTTAGTGGTCTGCATAGAAGATCAAACCAGCCACAACATTCCCTGAAGCCAAAGCCTAATCCAGAAAATGTCCTTAACTTCAATTTTGTGAGGCTGAGAGAGGTGACGAAGCCACAGAAAGGAAGTTTGAAGCCAGGAGATGGTAGTTCCTAAGGTTAAAGGAAAGAACGTGTCTCCATAACAGCAAAGTGCAGGTGAAGCAGGAGGTGCTGAGGGAGAAGCTGCAGCAAGTTCCCCAGAAGCTCCAGCCGAGATCATTCATGAAGGTGTTGCCCTGAACAACAGGTGCTCAGTGTAGATGAAACAGCCTCTAGTGGAAGAAGATGCCATCTAGGACTTTCATAGCTAGAGAGGAGAAGTCAGTGTCTAGGTTCAAAGTTTCAAAGGACAGGGTGACTCTCTCATTAGAGAACCACACAGCTGGTGACTTTAAGCTGAAGCCAATGCTCAGTGACTATCCTGAAAATCCTAGAGCCCTTTAGAATTATGCTCTGTAAATGGAACAACAAAGCCTGTGTGACAGCACATGTGTTTACAACAGGGCTCACTGAATATTTTACGCCCATTGCTGAGACCTACTGCTCAGAAAGAAAGAGTCCCTTCAAAATAGTAATGTTGATTGACAATGGCCCTGGGTCACCCAAGAGCTCTGGTGGAGACATGCAATTGAGATTAATGTTGTTTTCATGTCTGGTAACACAGGATCCATTCTTCAGCCCATGGATTAAGGAGTTATTTCAACTTTAAAGTCTTATTATTTCAGAAATAAATTTAATTAACCTGTAGTGATAGTGATTCCCCTGATGGATCTGGGCAAAGTCAGTTGAAAACCCTCTGGAAATGACTCACCATTCCAGATGTCATTAAGCACATTTGTGATTTATGGAGAAAGGTCAAAATATCAACATCGATTGGGGTTTGGAAGAAGCTGATTCCAACCACCCCTGGACGACTTTGAGAGGTTCAAGACATCAGCAGAAGAAATGACTGCAGACGTGGTGGAAACAGCAAGAGAACTAGGACTAGAAGCGGAGCCTGGAGATGAGACTGAGTGCTGCAGTGTGGGGTTGAGAGGATTGACTCTGATTTCAAAAGAATGTCTCCTGTGGATAAAAAGCTATCAAACAGCATCACGCGCTACAGAGAAATCCTTCATGAAAGGAGGAGACGGTTGATGCTGCAACTTCATCGTCTCATTTAAAGAAACCTCCACAGCCCCCCAGCCTTGACCAACCCCCACCTCGACCTGATGGTAGCCGACACCCAGGCGGGACCCCCACCGGCAGGAAGACGCTGGGCTCTCTACAAGTTCGGGTGCTGGTTAGCATTTGGAATGTGAGTTTTAAAGAAACCATCTACATCTGCAAACTCAGCGTCATCATACACTTAGTAGACTACAGTACAGTGCAAACATAACTTTTATACACATTGGGAAACCAAAAAGCATTTTTTTGATTCACCTTATTTGTGATAATATTTGCTTTATTGCAGTGGTCTGGAACCACAACTGTAATATTTCCGAGGTATGCCTGATATTAAATATTTTTGAATGTTCCTTATCTCATATTTAGTATATTCATATAATGAATTAAGAATAAGATAAAAGATGAAAATCAGTTTTCAGGTTAGGGAATTTCCTTAAATTGGTAATATATGTCACAGTGGACTCCAAAACCAGCTGAAATGAATCTGTCATTTGTTAGATCTGTAACTTTATAAACTTTATGAACTTCATAGCTTTGTGACTATAAATTCCCAACACATATGTTAATATGCATTAATAGTGTACATATGTCCCAGGATACCTGTACTATTAATAGTAGTGCATATTTAGTGAAGCTTTGGCTCCCAAGAAGCCTTCTAAGTGCTTTAAAAATATTATCTTAATTGTTTCTACTAATCCTTGGATTGTGGTACTATTATGATATTCTTAAATGAGAAAACTGAGGTTAAATACCATGACTTGCCCAAAGTTACATAGCAAGTAAATGACAGAAACACTTTCGTTGGCATCAGAGTTCAGACTGTGAAGTGCCACCTTAAGGAAAATACCAAGTTCTGAATCTGGTCTTCATCTTCTGTTTTATATATTTCAACACACACACACACACGTATCATATTATATAGACAATTTTCAGTATGCAGTGTTTAAAATCACACATATAGAAATATTTATCTGTATATTGCTCATGGACTTTATTCAGAATATATTTTCCTTTAAGTGCTAATATAATTTATCTAAATATATGTAAGTGAAACGTGTGAACTGTCTCTGCAGATAAATGAATAACCACTGTTTGAAACAACCCTGCAAACAACTTGCTATGAGTTAGTTGCTATGAAAAAGGGGGAATTAGAACTTTTCAAGTAGTATCCTACATTACTCTAAATTGAGTACAATTTTCTGAACTTGCTTTATGTTAGCTCATAGCTCTTTCTCAATGATTCAAGATTATTGCATAATTAAATGTGTGTTGTCGAATCTCTACCAGTCAGGGATGGGAATGATTGAAAACAGTGCCCACGAAACTTACATATTTCTGCAACTTCTAAGGTAAATATAAGTTAACTAGGTATCACAGCTCTGCCCTGAGAGTCTTCACTGTTTTCGTTTCCGACATTCCTGAGCATCCCCAAGACATGCTCATTACTGTTTAGGTCATCTAAATGCTTTGCTCTCTCCCTTTGAAAATCAAGCCCATGCATTCTGCTCTTAAACAAGCACAAAAAAAGCCTGCATGTCTGTGTATATGTACATAAGTGTATACATATGTATGCTCATATATAGACACGCACACACATACATATGCCTGTGTGTGTGAATTCTTACACACAAACTTATGTACATATATTTGGGTGACTAGGCTGAATGCGACATAAAGATATGTGAAGCTGCAAATGATAATTCTGTAACTGTCTAGTAACATTCGCTCTTGGAGGAGAATTAAAATCCTAAATAATAACAGTGAAAGGGGAAAGCAACTTCCAGGGATAAAAGCATGACTCTAGTGAAAGTCAAAAATGAAAGGCACTGGGATACTGATGACAGAGACCAATACAGCAGCTGGAATCCTACCAGAAGAGATGACGGTATCCATGGGTGACATCCTCAACCCAGATAACAGGGCGTGATGTCTGTCTTGCTATGTAGTTGTGGGATGGACTTTGAGCTATAGAAGCACAAAGGGCTGTGGTGCAGGGTTGTCTGGGGCTCCGTAGTCATGGGCTGTGTGACAAAAGCCACGGATTTTGGCCTCTATGTGCCTTGCTCCTACCACGTGGATGATGACTGGACATACGGTTGTTGTGAGGTATAAATTAGTTCTGATAGGAAATGGGCTTAAATCAGTGCCTGGTTCACACTCCAACGTGACTGCTGTTATTATTTGGTTGACAAAAGTATATTCTGTGTAAGTTCATTGTTACTCCTATTAAGTCTTAAATAAAATCCCATTATTAATGCCACGGGTCAAAAGAGGTAACCAGCACACATCTGATGCTGTATGAAATTATATGAAAAATTTAATTCCAATTTTAATGTGTATTCCGCTGTTTGAGAACAGTCATAAGGCTCTCCTTAGCTTTTATTCTGACTGCCTTTGCCTATGGACTGAGGTAAGGACATGTCAGTTGAGTTTGGGTTTACTGGGAAATGTTGATATGACCCCCGTCATTTTCATGTGTAGGCTGTTCACTGCAGCCTCCAGTGGTAGACTGGTTTTCAGGAACAAGGCTCCCTTTCTGTGGGGCAGCTCACTTGCCTCATGACACAGAGCTGCAGGAAAGCAGAATCAAAATGATTGACCTGTACCCCATGAGAAAAAGATAAAAGTGTTGTGTACAGTGACCTTACAGTTCCCAGCCACACAGCAGCCCTGCCTCGCTTTTCATCCTCACACCAACTGTAAGAACTAGATGTGACCGTGATCTTCGTTTACAGATGAGAAAACGGAGTCACTGAAGGATTAAATAGCCAGTGAAGTACTTGCTAGTAGGAGTTAGTGACACAAATCGTAAGTGAGGTTGTTTTTTACCCTGTTTCATTTTTGATAGTTTCTGTTGCCATTCCCTTCATTTTCTCTAATTTTTCCTTCTGTGAAATATAATCTGCTCTTAATCGCATCCTGGCTTTGCATCTCAGAAATTGCTGTTTTTGTCTCTGTAACTTCGATTCAGTCCTCACATTATTTTATGTCTCTAACTTTTTGAACATATGACATTTTGAACATATGAACAAGTAAAATAACTTTTAATATCTTTCTCTGCTAATCCTAATATGTGTCAGTACTCCATCAATTTTGATGGATTGACTATTCTACTCATAATGT